>OY735240.1:1727500-1775000 GCA_963457665.1 Thysanoteuthis rhombus
TAATAATGAAAATGATAATGATAATGATAATGACGATGATAATGATAATGATAATGATGATAATGATGATAATGATGATGATAATGATAATGATAATGACATTGACAATGATAATAATAATGATAATGATAATGATATTGATAATGATAATGAATGATAAAGATAATTAATAATAATAATGATAATGATAATGATGATAATGATAAAGGAGGGTTGGAGACCTGAGGAGACTTGCTGTCACTCAAAATCCAGCGGTTACCACCAGGCAACTGGTGTGAGATTCCAAATAATAATAATAATAATAATAATAATAATAATAATAATAATAATAATAATAATAATAATAATAATAATAATAATAATAATGATAACAATAATAATAATAATAATCATTAGGGAAATAATGATGAGTAATAATGAAGATAACACTAAATGAAAATAATCAAAATAGTAATATTTATAGATATTGAAGAAATAGTTATAATTTTAAAGATGAAAATATCGATAATGATAATGATAATAAAGATAATTGTTATATAATGATATCAATAGAAATACATATTTATGTAAGTGTAGTATCTTCTGAAATATAGAGATCATGGCGTTCACTACAGACCGTCATAACTTACAGAACAAGGTTACCGACCTTAGCTGTTTGTTTGGGGTCCAAGTGATGACTTCCGTAAACTGAAATCAAAATTGAAAGCAGCATTCTTTTAATAGCAATTACATCATCTAATTTTGCTTAAGACTATTTTTTTTGATATCGAGGCACAGAAAAAATGAAAACATTGCTTTCACAAATTGATTGATAAAATGAATACAAAAAAACTCAATGAATTAATAATATCACTGGAAAATCATTGTCGTCTGTAAATGCCTTTACAAAATATTACTTATCAATAACATCGAAAAGAGGGGACATTTTGGTAGCATTCTGCAAATACGTCTATTCCTTTGGACTTTTTTTCAAAAAATACGTTGGCCAAAGTTTTTTATAAATCATGTCATTTATGACGTCACAATAGAGTGATGACCAGATGATGACGTCCTTGCAGAGTATCATTAATATGTATATTTTCAAATATCACTTTATGAATCTTTTACATTTATCTATTTACTTTCTATTAATTCACGTAATGGCTATTTCTTTTTTAAAAGTTTCTTTAAAACATGATTCACAGAAAAAATTATATCTGGTATATTAATCGTAAGTGTTCAAATCATTTGTAATTTTGACTCAAAGGTTTGAGGGACAGTGTAGATATCTTCATTAGCAGATCATGATTCACATGATTGATAGCTATTTCAGTCCTCAGCCAAAGTCATTGTAATCGTAATGAATTAAGAAATTGGTATCACAGTCATGAAATTATTTGATTTTAATTTGGGTTTTGTTTCTATTATGATAAACTTTCAACAAAAACTGTCATCAAAAATGTCAACAGTTTTTTGTGTGTCTTGAGTTGAATTCGTTGACTAATTATGTACTTGTGTAAGCCACGTACATATAGAGTGCATTTGTCAGCAGAAAAAACATTTTGAATGGGCTTTCAAAGGATTTTAGATTTTCAATTTATGTTCACGCTAAATTAGTCCTTTGTTTTCAGTCAGGCAGTATTCTCACCTCTCTTTTCTGTGATCACCGGCCAACAAATGTAATTCAATCTCTTGATTGATCACAGCGAAACCTAGTTTCTTGTTTCGTAATTTTATTTTTATATTTCACATTTTTTTCTTCTGATTTATTATACCTCATTCCTTAAAGAAATAGTCACGCGTAAACAATGAATATTCTTGTATTTTGATGAGATGCTTCAAAGGAAATAAAGTATTCTACAGTGGAATGTCCACGACTTATGATTTGATCTCCTGCACTGTGAAGATACTCCCTTAGATTCAAGGGTGTTTCTCACATCATTCAATCACGGCAACGTCTGGTAAAATGGTTGCAATCAGCCGTTGCAAATCATCATCATCATCATCATCATCATCATCATCATCATCGTCATCATCAACATTTTCAAGACCGTTGTTTGTCATAGACTCTCCCCATGATTCATTTGACCTCTCAACAGTGGGCTTCGTGGATCAAATATTTTCTGAACCTGTCCAGTTTGTCTTGCCATCTCATATTCTGTCGGCCTCGGTTCTGCGTTTAATACCTTGGAGTCCATATTGTGAGTTATGATGTCCATTGGTTATCTGTCATTTTGGGGACATGACCAGTTCGTCAGCATTTGAGTTTCCAAATGGTTTCCTTTATATTTTGGATTCCTGTTGTCCCCTAATACACTGCGCTGTCTTATGGTCTCTCAATATGATGCTGTGTATGATTCTTTAGTGATGGTTTGTACAATCAAAATTACATGGAAGTGAATAATCTAAAGTGCTGTAAATGAACAAATGATACTGTTCTTTAATTTTAAACACACACATCAAGGTGTTTCTTTTCTTACTTGAAAGGCACAAAAACAAAATAATGAAGGGTTCAAACGTACTCCTGAACACACACACACACGCACACACACACACACACACATATATATATATATATATATACATATATATATATATATATATATATATATATATGTATATATGTGTGTGTCTGTGTGTTTGTGTGTGTGTGTGTGTGAGCGTATTTCTATGTAAAATTATATATATATATATATATATATATATATATATATATATATATATATATATATATATATATGAAATAATGAGCAAACCTTCATGTATAAATATATTCAAAAATGCAAACATAGATTTTTTAAAATCGAGTGAATATGGTGGGACTTCAATTGTCAAATTTGTATAAATAACATATTTCCAAAAGTTATTTACCAGAGGTGATGTACGTTGTGAAATCGAAGATATTTTGTAATTTTTGAATGAATGATATCCCTTGAATTTGTTCTGAATTTAAGATTTCAGCCTATTTACTTTTCATTACCCCTGTCATCCTGCTTTTGAAGTAAATATATATCTATAAAGCTTATTATGTTTTTATTTAATTTTTTTTTTTTCAATTCCAATTCACCATTACTTGAATCTATTTTCAGGCTGTTCATATCTTTTCTAGACTTTCCTTTATTATCACTAGCAATATATATATATATATATATATATGTGTGTCTGTGTGTTTGTGTGTGTGTGTGTGTGTGTGTGTGTGTGTGCATGTGTGTGTGTGTCTGCACTTGTCTGCATATAAGTGTTTTAATCTGTATCAAACATACACGTATACCTAAATTACACCATAAGAATCAGTATTACTTGAGTGAATCTGATATCTCTCTAATGTTTTGATACAGTAATATATTTCCAATTATTATTTACCAAAGAAAATTCTGTGCTGTGAAATTGAAGATATTGTATGTTTTCTTCCAAAATAAATAACAACTCTTATCGTTGGAATTTTTTAGTATAGGATTCAGTTTTTTTTGTTTTTGTTTTTTTTCTTCCGTCATCCGGTATATTGGAGCGAAATTATTTTCTTTCAGTTTATCTAATTATATAGGTAAACCATTTTCCTTTACAAATCCATCTATATAAGTATCTAAATTCTATTAGAAAACGTTTTTGAGTTCGAATTTGAAAGTAAGTTAAGAAAAGGACCAGACAATTCTCTACAATGCTGTTTCTTCATGTTGTCAGAATGAAATGCCGTCATGCGCATGCTCATACGAATGATTTCAATCGAAGTCATTCTATTGTAAAACTAAGATCCATTTTACTACCTCCACAGATCGTACTCTCTCATTTGTGAAGACTTTTTAACGATGTCCTGATTCTATTTACTTAGTCTATTGGGCTATCTCTGCCTCAATAGTCAGGGTTTCCATATTATCCTGGTCTTGCCATGGTCAATTTAAGTTCTGGTCTTGTATCTGCTTTGCAAAATGTTTTTGTTGTTTTGTTTGGCTTTTCTTAACTGACCAGACTTCCGTTTGCTTCTGACTGGTCAACTATGTTGGGTGACCGACGTTCATGTTTGATAAATCTAACAATATATATATATATATATATATATATATATATATATATATATATATATATATAGAGAGAGAGAGAGAGAGAGAGAGAGAGAGAGAGAGAGAGATTCTAGGTTGAGCACTCTTGCGTAGGGCACTCATCTACTATAAGCTGCTTTCCCAACTGTGGAATGGAGCACACTGGTAGAAGAGGAATTAAGTGAAAGTAAATATATCGCTCAATTCGGTTCTACTGATCATTGGATTCTGTCTAAGGTACGGGTGAATAATTTGCCTCTGCCTCTGGGTCTAAAGCAGATATTTCCAACTGTGTCAGTAACGCTTGATCACGCACGATACCTTTATTCTTGATTACCATTGTGTACCTACTGTAAAATCAATATCAATGCATTTATATGCTTATAAAAGCAATATTCTTTTGTCATGATTCCTAAACGCCCATTTCATGTTCAAGTGAAAAAAGATGAATTCTACATGTTGAAGCATAGGAAATATTGCTGCTCTCGTAGGCAACTGATAGTAATCTCAGTCACTATGAAATCCACTTTGAATGGAGGTATCTTCCATTCTTAGCTTGGATCAATAAATCAATACCACCGTTTACTGTTCTTGGTTTGACATTAAACAAATTTTGTTCTTGAAAATTCCACTCTGAAATGAAAACCATTCCCTCCAGAATGTTAGTGATTCTTTTAAGATACCGCATAAAATAGTCACGAAAATGAGACGGGGTGCACGTAAAGGGCATCAATTTTCATATATGACAGTGGATTTTCTCCACTGTGTGATAATTGGGACATCAGACCATGAAAGGGTTGGTAAAAAGATAATTTTCTGTACTTTTCAATTTACGGCTTTTAATACTGTTTCTATAAAATTGACCTGTTATAACGACATTTCTCTATAATGGTATTCTGAAATTATTGTTATGATATTGTTATAACACAAGTTCGCTGTATATACCCAAAAGAATTATGAAATTCAAAGAAATTGTGTCTCGTGAAACTGATCGGAATGCTCATTAATCCATCCCCTTTGGACACAATAAATTAATATTTCATAGTTTCATTCCGTTTCCTTATTCCGAGTAATTTGATTTCTTCTCTTATCGACCCGGCTTTTAAGACTATATGCTCATTTAATTATAAAGTTACAAATCTCAAGTTGATTACAGAAATGAGAGTAAAGAAGACTTCTTTGGACAGTGCACCTGTCATTGATTACAATTACAATGCTGCTCAAACTGAGTGTTTGAATTAAGAGAGTCTTTTAGGTTTTATAGTTTCACAAATATTTGTAATATTCTTTTAAAGAAATAAACCAATTTTATCATATATTTCTATCTTTAAACGAAGTATTTTTGTGTTGGGCCTATCACTTTTGCCATTCTTCTTTAACTCTCCTACCTGAGCCATCTGACATAATCCACTTCCGACTTACCAGACCTGTTCCAGCCTCTTCTACTCTACTTTTGCATGAGTTATCGACCAAAATCCACTTCTAAGTTACCAGTCCCTCTCCTCCTCAAGAAGAAAAACATGGGAAATGCTGTAATAGGCCTTACCCTCCCTCGCTGTCTCATACGTATTGTCAAGAGATGTATAGAAATGGATACAAGAATGTCAGCGCAGAGTGTGCATAAACTGCCAAAACCAGAGTTGGAACTGTCCCCAACGCTATTTCCCGTCCCTTCAACTCCTCAGCCATCGACCAACTCCTTTGATTAAATATCATAATTCAATATTCTATTCATTTTGACTCTTTTAAATTTTGATTTCAAACTTTAATTGCTTTCATCACAACTCAACCCAGACTGTAACTCTACATCACAAATTGTTTTTAAAAGGTAATAAAAAAAGGTAAATTATACATTCGATTTGAAAATACTAATAGTACTAAAGTACTAGTATTTATACTAAAATAGAGAGAGCAAACATGGCAACGATTATCCGAGTAAGGGAGGGTTCATCTAAAAATTACTCCTCCCAATCAAAACTCTCTACCCTCTCTTTTCGATCCCTACCCAGAATCTATCGAATGGCCTGACTGCAAATGACGATAAATGAATGAAATGTTATAAATATATGATTACCAGAGTGCTGATAATGAAAAGAAATCTTTGGAAATGCTACTAAAACGAAAAAAAAAACAAACAAACTCGTATAGCCCTGAATTAGCAAATCAGATCAAAATACAATAAGGATCTTATATATCATTGAAACAAATCGGTATTTCCAAACAAGTTGTACAGTGTAAATATGAGACCCTTTAGAGATTTCTTTTGGAAAGATTAGAGGATTATAGAGCGATAATCGTTGGCTGTATATAGCGTTGGCCGTTGACATTTGAACCAGTGCCAAGAATATTTCTTGTTTGGTACAGGAGTGGCCAATGCTGAACTCCGTTACAATCATGACGAATGGATATACGGATATATCCAGTTAATAATGTTTTATATACATCTGGTTTAAATGTTATACGGTAATTTGGTCCGAAACACCGATCATCAGCCCTGAAGTAGAATAGATTTTATGAATGTCTATGGAAAGTTGAGTTCAATTGCGTCTTTAAATCTGATGTACAAATCTGTTTCTGTCTTGATAGACAATCCAATGACAATGAAGTAAACCCTCTGGGGCACAAAACTGGATGAAGTGTATGGGAGCCAAGTGAACAGAATGTTTTCTTACCCTCTCTCTCTCTCTTTCTCTCTCTTCTCTCTCTCTCTCTTTTCTCTCTCTCTCTCTCTCTCTCTCTCTCTCTCTCTCTAGTCCACTCAAAAAGAATGCAGAGAGTTATACATTTTGCATCAACTTGGCTATTGGAGCTGCCGTAGTGACGCCAAAGTCCAACAGCCTTAAAGACGCTCTCACCCTGTTTTCTTGTTCTTCACTTAGACTGATTACCTTCTTATGGGTGAAGAACTAAGTTGCTAATTGAGGAGAAAAGGATTGATGCCCTCTAAAAGGACATTAGTGTGAAATAAACGTAAATAGCCTTGGCAAGAGATTGAACTCGGCTTACTGATTCCATAATTAACTGCTTCATCACTAACATCTCCAGGAAGTCGACGCTTCGTAAAGTTGGAATACAAACTCGTTATGCGTATCAAGTCCTTAACATTACGGCAAAATTGAAATAATAAGATTCTCTTTATTTGAATTGAAGTTTTCTACTCGGATATGTCCATTGAGGGAGAGATATTTTTTTCCGTTTTTTTTTTTTCAATTGGTCTGGTTGGTCATTCAACTGAAACCGTCACGTGACCAACATCTTTTGACAACATGGTATGTCATGAATGATCAACTGAAAAAATGGAATAAAAAGGGGTGATCAAAGAAGAGTTGTTTTTCTATTTTTTTGTTAATCAATTATCAATAAAAAACAAACTATTTCAGTCGGATTTTAGTCTCAAATCCCCCGATTCAATCTACCGTAGTGATACCGATTTGGCCGACCGTTGAATATGAATGATATAAGTTTGAAAAGACCCAATCCTCCACGGAAGTAAAAGAAGATATAAAACATATTAACTTATAAATTATTATACACGACTACAAATTTGAAATGTTGAGATCTCCTTGAAACAATCGTAAGAATAATTGCTGTTGGCGTCTGTACACTACAGGATTCAAGAGCTCTATCTGAAGATATTTAGAATGAAGAACCCTACTTAGATATTTCTATCAAAGACTAGATATTTTTTTGAATTGAAGGAGTAACGCAGATAAAATATGCTCTTTTCGGACGGAACATGACAACGGTGAATAAATATCATTATTCTGGTGGAAAATGATATACTTATGGATAAATGCAAAATTCACTGCAATGCAAGTCTTGCTAGTCAACTGTAACCGACATTCCATTGTAGCCTGTCATGCTAAGATAGAACTATATTAGAACTAAGAAAATGGGAGATCAATGAATCATTTATTTCTATGTTTTGTTGTACAATGATCACTAAACAAAAGACTCTATTAAAACGATATACATGACGGTGCATGGAGAAGTTAGAGGATCCAGCAAAAACTACCATTGCAAATTGATCGATCCTTAAGAAAATATTTGAAGGCTACGTATGAAAAAACAAAGAAAGAAAAATATTTTCCTGTTGACGTAGTACAAAGGAAATAATTTTTATCGCCCTAGCTTCATAGGTATTGATTGTATGCGTGGTACACACCTACATACATAAACAGTCAGCCTGCAAGATCAACTTGAAAACTGAAGATTATTAACAATTCCGGTGACAGTTTTCATTGAGGTTTCTAACACGAAGATAGAAGAAACAATTCACAGAGATATAAAATGACTAGAAAGATGCCATCATTTCACGATTATCTTTTCTTCACATGATCTTCTTCTCTGGACACCGAATCTAGCAGTGAAAATCAATCACGGAGATCAAACACTATACACTGTAAATAACAGATCAACATTCTGCAAATAACTAAGATATGATCCTTTACTCTGCCCCGAGATATATATATATATATATATATATATATATATATATATATATATATATATATATATAGATATATATATAGATAGATATGTATATATATATAGATATTATATATATATATTGTTACTGTCAAACGTAGCATACTCCTCAGCCAAATACTTTTATACTCAGCTTTCCACAATGTCTGGCATTGAGTTCTGGTAATGATTCCATGTCTCAAGATTGCTATTTCATAAATAAAAACTGTTTATACGTCAAACTCTTGTAAGCAGATCTTATTCCGAAAGGTGAATTCAAGAATTGGAACTGTCATGATGATTGACTGAAAATATCAGAGGAAAACAACTGTTGTGCAATGTATTCGGTATTTGTGTGCATGGTCTTTTTGGTGAATTGTAATTATGGAGAATGTATGGTTCTACATTCTGGTAATTAATGTTGATGACAAAGTAAGACTGTTTTGCTTCAATGGAGAAACAACAGACCAGGAAGAATATAGTTTGCCTGACATTTCGGGCTTTCTGCTCTAGTTCAGCAGGAGAAAAATCCAAATAATGGACAATCTAAATCGTCAGGATTATTCGAAATGGAGCCACAAATTATCGACCCAATTGACTAGTCCAAAACATTCAATGTATACATACATATATATATATATATATATATATATATATATATATATATATATATATATATATATATATACAAACATCAACAAAGTAACACAGTTTGCAGATCAGGCTCTCTCGAAACTTTCGTCGCACGCATTAAAAATGTGAACTCATACTTTCTCAATATTTTTCAAACCTCAACTTAGCTTGCAACATGATCAGCCCATAACCATTTTAGTCTTTTTTATGTTTTCGATGAAATCTCAGACCACCGGTTCTCCTCTAATACATAATACTGTCCTGTGATCTCTCAATGTAATGTTGAGCATGATTTCCACTCATGTACAACGCATGGTTCTCAGTTTGAAGGTTAGACTTTTTGGTTAAGTTCCATGTTTCAGCTTCATAGGTGACTAACAATACGATGCATTGGCTCAAAACGTGATTAAATCTATTCCATCCAGGGTTCATGTTTAGAATCGATGCAAAATAAATCACGAACCATCACCAAGGTTACCTCCCTCTGGGAATTCGATACTTATATTATCGGTTGAATTGATAAAAGTCACAGGTTTTGTACATCAGTCAAATATTAAAGGCTTAAGTGTTTCTCAGTAAATAGGCAGAAAACGATAAAAAATTCAAAACCATATTTCCAAACAAAAAGTCATTATCTTCGGATGACAAAAATTTCCGTCAATACGATTATATGGTTAAAATAATAACATTTCTGTTTTGCTGTGATTGGTATCAATTCAGATTTATCTCTGAGTCAACACACTTATTTAGTAATAAATAATGGACAAGGGTTTTCATCTTGCAATGGATAACTATTACTTTCTAACATAAATCAACGGGTTAATGCGTTTAGTCTTGATACAAGCGTTTTAGTCTTGGTTTTGTACTAATCTCAGTGATACTTAACACCTGCAGCCATGTAGCTTCTCTCCATTATTAGTTTGGGCAACGCTGGAAATTATCCAACAAGTTGATGAGGGAAAATAGCTTATCTAAAGAAATGGTGCGCTAGTCCTCTTCAAAATACTCCAATCGGTACCTCACACACTTATTGTAAAGGGCTTTCAACGGTGCTAAATAATATTAAAATTCATTGTTTTACCCTTGTAATCAGCTGACTCATTGCATCGTCCAGATTTGCCAGGGGATATTGAGTGGACTAAGGGGGAAAACAGCAGAACTGGACAATGCAATGTTTCACTGCAAAACCCTACACAATGCGTGAAGAATAATTATGTCGGCCATGTTTTATTTTATGATCGTACAGTGCACAAGCTAATGGGAAAGGATGAACTGATTCTCCAGATATTTAGAATATGTGGATACCTTGTCTATATACATAAACATATATATCAGCATAAGCGTTAATATACGTGCAGCTTAGTTTATTACTTGTGAAAAAGGCAAATTTGAAAATCGTGGTTTAGTACCTTCCCGTGAAGATTTGTATATCTAAGCGCACAAACATATTCGTGTTCGCTGAGAAAAGACAGAGGGACGTGGTTAAAAACATGTTTTAAAGGTTATGAATAATTCCCAATAATAAACTGAGTTGATCAAATTGTTACACGTAGGGAAGGGAATCGAAGATGAAGAATAAAAACAAAAGGCGTTTTTCGTCTCCTGTAGATTCTACAGAAAGAAGAATACCGGACTATCTTAAGTACTATTCACGAACTTTTCTTAATCGTAACCTGATTTACTCCTATGGAAAAATAACTGGAGACAAAGGAATTTCTCTTAAGATAGTTTGTCAGCCACTCCAGGAATATAATTTCTCTTTTCACTGCCTTAATTGCAATCTACGAATCGTCTTAATTCACTGTCCAATTGACAGTCAATGTAAAATGACTAAGAACTTTGAATAACTTCACTGTCTCTCATTCGTTCTCTCACTCCCTCTTTCACTCACTTCTGTTCATTCTCTTTCACTCTATCAGTCACTCTCTCTTTGTATCTTTTACTTTTTTCACTTTTTCTTTTGCTTTCCCCCACTCTAAATTTCTCTTCAAGTATCTGTGTCTTTCTATGTTTCTATTACTCCCTCTCTCTCTCTCTGTCCATTTATTTCTATCCGTCCTACGCTCTCACTTCCTCCATTTCTTCTCCTCTCGTTCTGCCTTTTTGTCCTTTCTCGCTTGCACTCATTTCTTCTCTATGTTCTTTTTGAAAAGTTTCTTTCTTTTCATTTCATTTGTTTTTCCCCTTCCTCTCTTCTTCTCACTTCCGTTCTCTCACTCTCTCATTCTTTCACTCTCTTTCGCTCATTCTCTTTCATTTTTTTTACCACTCCTTCTTTTTCTCTCATTCTTTTCTCTTTCAATCTCACTCTCTCACACAGCCAATTTCTCTTCAATTATCCGTGTCTTTCTGTTACTCCCTCTTTCTACTTATTTCTCTCTGTGTCACACTCTCAATTTCTCCCTTACTTCGTCTCTTTGTCTTACCCTCTCATCTTCTTTCTGTCGCTCTCTTCTTCTCTATATTCTTCTTAAAAGGTTCTCTTTCTATCCCTTCATATTATTTGTTTTCCCCCTCTCTCTCTCTTCCTGACACCCACTCACACACAAACTGATCCAACTATTCAAAACGGCGACAATCGTCTGAATGTTTGACTCATTATTTGATCCCTTACTGATCTGCATCTCAGTTTCAAATTTGATCCTCAAATAAACCAAGTTGAACACTGAATGCAGATTACCATTCTCCCAGTTCTGAGAAGAAGGTTAATGAGTTGAAGATTTGATCTCAACTGCGTGAATATTAACTTCTTAATTCATGTAAGTTTGGTAATTATTTCTCTTTCACTGGTTTGCAAGTGTAATTTCTTTAGCACGCACAAATAGCACGAAATAGAACACATATACTCTGTGCCCTAAATTACAGGTATTATAATTAGAAAGATTCTTCAATTCCATATCTATGGAATACCAGTAAATGGACGATTTATATCTGACATAATGCAACTGAATTTTTTCTTGGCACCAAAATTGATCATCATCATTTACATCATTGGTCTTTTATGGTCTGTTGATGAACATACACTTTCCCTAGGATTCACCAAACCTTTTTATCGTGGGCATCACGGAGCCAATTTCTTCTGAACCTGTCCAACGCGTCTTACCATCTCATATTCTGCCGACCTCGGTTCTGCATTTCATCTCTGGGCATCCATGTTGTGGGTTGTGATGTCCATTAGTTGTTTGCCATTTTGCTTTATGACCAGCCCATTGCTATCTTAATGGTTTCTATGATGTCTCAGATTCATGTTTTCCCCCGGTATACATTGCTATCACGTGGTTTCTCCATGTGATGTTATCGAGTGACCTGAAATCGTTTATTTGCTTTAAAAATTTGATTTTTCGAGTTGTGTTGATCAAATATGAATAGTTTTAGAGAAGAAGAAAGAAATATTCCTGAAATGCTCCACCATTACTGAGAAAACATTTCATAGGACCAATCTGTAATCGGGCCTAGTGTAGCCTCGAGTTTTTTTTTTATTATCACCTTTGGCAACCAGTGGGTAAACTCCTCCTTGTTTATTGCTTTTTTATTTATGTATTTAGTCAGTTTTAGCTACCCTCGTGGAGATTATTCATTTAATTATATATTCTTAACCGTGACCCATGGTGAAGTGGTGTACTTGCCTCTCGATTGGTTGGCCGAGGTTCAATTCACCACTGAGTCACTCTATAGACTTTAAAATATTGTTCATAGTGCCTCTCTGTTGGAAACTCAGCACAGTGAATAGGTTTAACAAAACCCTTCCGGGGGCAAAAGTGTTACGGCCAAATAACGGCGGGTGACTGTTACTTTACTAGCATCTCTACAGTGAACAAAAATCAGCATAAAATATGATATACACGTGTTTATATTGAATCAATAATGAGAAAAAAACAACATTTACCAATTAATACAAAAAACAACAAAACATGATTAAACTTCATATCAAACAAAACAACGTGAAACAATTGTAATTCAATTCTAATTTTTAAAAGATTCAACGTTGAGAATTGATCCGGTACCTGAGAAAGACTTTCATTTCTTTTCACTCGATTCTGTGTTCGATCACAATCGATTTTCGATGCAACGACAGAATGAATCGTATGTGTGTTCATCGCTGTGAAAATCGATCAGGGGAAACCCCTTTTTTTCAGAAACAAATCTAAAATATATCCAAAAACTGAAATATTCATCAATCGATAAAAAATGCAACAGAACTATAAGTCGGATTAGAATACGAAAAAAGGGTTCGATATCCAATTTTAATCAAGATGGATTCCTATTTCATGTTATATTTCAAGTGAGGATTTTATGCGTTACTCTAGAGACACTTTTAAATCTCTTCTAATTCACTTCATGAAATTTTCAATCTCTCAGTCGATTAACAGGGCAACCTTAAAAGCAATTGTATGTTTCTTATGGCTGTGAGAATCGATCCGTGTCTAACCTTCTAAAGTGCAGACTGATTGGAACATCGGCATTTGAAATCGTAGTTGTTGGTTTCCAATTGAAAGCAATCAAAACTAGGGCCGAAGGGGATGTAATAAGAACAATGAGAAAGGCAAACAGAGGAGGTCCAGAAGTTTCGTGATTTCACAGCTTTGTGTATTGGAACTTCAAGTCGATACGATAAGTGCATTAGCAGAATAAGTAGACGACCATTTACTGATGGATGAATATAATATGACGTAAGGGTGACAGTAGAAGAAAGCAGAATGGATAAAAGACGAGGGTATTTGTGAAGTTTCTGATAGGGACTCCGCATTGCCTTCAAAAATCCCCTCTAGAAGCCTTGTCTGAAGGATTGGTATTAAGTAATCATCATTATCACTAAGCTGACCCCATTCACATTGCATCATCATAATCAGACCTCTCGATCATGGGCGTTGCAGTGCTGGTACTTTCTGATCTTGAATGGTTCGTCACATCATATTATATTTTACCGTCTCAAATTTTTGCAAAATAGCCCACCCATTGCCACTTGAGTATTTCAATGGATTTTATGATATCATTGGCTCCTGTGTTTTTCTATGATACAAAGAAATCGTATCTTTCATGTATAAGTACAAAAATGAATGTGAAGTGTCTAGTCCAATACGAGCATGCGTTCTTGGAAATGTTTCCACATCTAGAACTAACAGAGTTCGAAAGCTACACGGCCGAACCATTAGGAATAAATAAGTCTACAGGCCATATCATACACAGTGATTTGTACAGGTTTAACACAATTCAGACAAGAATGAAAATACGTGTGAAAAAACATCAATTGTGTAAATTGTGGCATATCTGGATCAAAATATTAAGACAAAAAGACGATAACCATAAACGCTCATATAAAGACACGTAAAATGAGCAAATCCTTTCAGCAATCGAGGCTTGATACGTTTGAACGTTATACACAGTGTTTATCCTGGGAGGAGATTTCTGATATCTGAACCAGAGGTTGACAACCATTTGCTTTCATAGGCCAGATGGGTTATTTACAGAAATTATCCACTTAAATGCATTTAGTCCTATTTTGCCTCAAATCCATGAATAATGCATTCTGGGAAATAATTTTAGCTCAACGAAGGAAGCCAATTATTGATCAAAGAACCGAATTTTATTGCATTCTATTCAAATCAAGTCATGTTTAGAATCTATATGAAAGGCAAATAAAAGAAAAAAAACAGCGATCTTAATATCCAATTATCCCCTTGTTGGTCGATCAAAACCCTGTCACTTACCGGATGTGGCCAAGAGTTAACATCAAAAGATTCGAGTGGTCGAATCGAGTCCGATTCATTATGCACAAAGAAACGATTGATTTAATTGTTCATTTGTACTCAAATACAGACATATTTCTACAAGGTATTGTTCTGCTGACCAGGAAATATCTTAAAGGGAAATTGTTTTTTCTGAAAGATTGAATGGTATTGCAACAAGAAACCATGTCTTTTCGTTTAGAATTCTGTTTTTCTTTTCATATTTTCTTGGTCGGAGCTGAAGACATTTTGAATTGAGGGAAGGATAAATACACTGAACTATCAAAACAGCCAACAGAGAGAGAGAGAGAGAGACAGAGAGAGAGACAGAGACAGAGACAGAGACAGAAAGACAGACAGATAGACAGAGAGAGAGAGAGAGAGAGAGAGAGAGAGAGAGAGAGAGAGAGAGAGAGAGAGAGAGTGCAAAAAAGGAAGGAGAGATCTAATGAAATAACCAAAACCGAGGGTTAAAGAAGGAATACCTTCTTGGGAATACTGGTCATTCGTTCCTTGTGCTCTGCCAATTGAGCAACAAGAATATTTACGGCTAGCTGTATTTATTTACGCGTACATTTTATTTACTACTAACTATTGACACAGCACCGACCCATCCAACACTAGATTCGTTTGTTTTTTATGGCAAGTCAAAGTTAGGTCGAAGTAGTAGTGGGGGGGGGTTATGGGGTTGGTTTAGCTTTTAGAGATTTAGATTTCGGCTTTGGGGAGGGAGGTGTTTTCTTTTTTTTTTTTTTAGATTTATGGCTAATTTAATTTCGGGGGGGGGGGGTTTGGGTTCATTGGAATTTTACTCGATCGCTAGATGACATATCTGTGTTTTATTTCTTTTCTTCCTACCTTAACTAATTATTTGTGATCTACACAGTTTACTCACAGTTGTAGAATGACTGCCCAAGGAGTTGGGATGGAAAACAGCCAAATTTTAGGTATTACTGGCTACTTTAGCAACGGACAGCCGTTTGGCAGATGAACGAAATGGTGAGTAAAGGCTTCCTAAATCAACATGCTCTTCTTTGTTACGGATTATAGTGTGAATCTCTTTAGAAATGCATTCAACACTTTTTCTCAACTCTTTAAAAGCACCAACCGTAATTCTGTAATAAAAAAGAGTTATTTGCATAACAGTTCAGTCCATTTACAAGCCTTAGCATTACATCACATGAACGCAGTTTTATTTATATCCCTCTAACTCAATCGCTCTCTCTCTCTCTCTTTATCCCTCTCCATTTTTTCATCTCTCTACCTCTCTTTATCTCTTCATCTCTCTCTCCATGTATATATATCTTTAACTTTATCTCCCCCTTTATCTCTTTATATATATATATATATATATATATATATATATATATATATATATATATATATATATATATATATATATATATATATATATATATATAGTGCGTTTACATGTATAAAAATCTTTGCAGCATTTGGTTTTTATCGCTGTGGTTGCATAAGATCGTGTTCATGAATAAACAATAAGATTTTTTCCTTACGACTTTCCATCAGCTTAGAATATATTTAGTTTTTTTATCGGCCATCATGGATTCCTCGGTAGTGTGTCTTCTTGTTTTTATTTCAGGTTTTTATGTTTTCTTTTTCCTTCTGTGTACAATTGCGTTTATACCTTCCAATAGCAGAGTACCCGTTAAAAATGGCAAGACTATTTATGTATGACTGAATCATACCAACGAATTCAGTTTAATATATGTATTTCTTCGTGTTGCCCTCACCTGCCTGTTTATCTGTTGTCTACACCATATCTCAAAATGAATTTCAATTACAATTTCTCAAAGACCATGGGCTAAAGGAAGATTTTTTAGGCTTAGGCAGATCTACTAATTTCTCACATTTACCCCATGCACTGTAAGTATATATCTGTCCATACAGTATCTCTAAAAGTCCTAAATTATCCTTAGAAGGGTGGATCAAAAGCTTTAGGTAAATCAATAGATTTTTCAGATTTACCGCCCCTGCATCATAGCTGCATATACACCGATTTTCATTGAGTGACCATGGTATGTGTTTACACATGTGTTTCCGGAGTGCATTAGAATATTATTGCTGTTATCTTCGCTTATAGTTGACAGTTTTGTATTGGTTAAGGATATAATTATATGCTTCTCCCCATCGATCTTACTTAATTTGGTTCCTTTTTCTTCCTTATTTCATTTTTTGCTGGTTGAATTTTGATTTCCAGTGACGCTTGATGGTTACTTCTATTTTTTATCATCTGCCTTCTTTCTATCTTTGCGTCTCTGCAAGGACTGTCATAAAAGTATCCAGCAATTTTGAATATCCCAAGAGCTTGGAGCTTGACTTTGATGTTGCTTGGAATGCGTAAGTTTGAATAGCTACGTTCCCATCTATGGGCTTACTCAGTCGGCAGTGACATGCCTTTGAATAAGTTTTTGCATTTAGAGACCGTTGCATGACCACTTTCCATATTCAGATTTATTTTTAAAGGAAAATATCACAACACACTGCCTGTTAGCCTTTCTTTCTTTCCCCCTTTTGGCCTCGCTCTCTGGCTGTCCATTTTTCTACCCCTCTCTCTCTCTTTCTTTGTCTCTCTCTCTCTCTCTCTCTCTCTCTCTCTCTCTCTATATATATATATATATATATATGATACTGGGTTTCTTTGATTATCAAAGAGCAAGTTTCTAATCTAGTACTTTTAATTCGATTATGATTGAGCGCATAACTATCCTGGCCTTTTGCCAGACTCAACATCACGAGTAAGAATACCCAATAAAGTCTTAAGATTATATGCTTTATTGTATGGACTTATGTAATGTCCACAAATACAAAATGTTAACTTAACAAACGAGATCTGTAATTTGTTTACACAAATAAAGTCATAAAAATCTGACTCCTCGGAGTCGAGATAAGTACTGGAATTACCGATTCATATATACACTGTCCTGAAAAGCTTAGATCGATCAATAGACTGGTAGACAAAAGGATAGATAGAGAGATATGAATTTCATTTAAAGACACGTTTCAACTGATTACACTTTAAAAATTAATATCAATAGGAACTATTATGATTAGAACAATTTGACATGCGTATCGTCACGTTGTTTACGTGACATGCGCACACCGTGTTAGAGTGAGGTTAGATAGAGGCAGTTCTTTGCATCTCTCTCTAAGTAAAAGAATTCGACTAATTTACTAGTATATAAGGTAATGTATATCTGCGGTAATGTGTGCGCTTGTATGTGCTTATCCCAATAAGTACATTGACAATTTTTATACACCACGTACCGTTTGTCCAATCAAGTGAAGAGTCATTTCAGTGTCCACAAATAATGACTCATATCTAGTATTACGCACCGTATTTCATCCTGCTTCCGATGTGCACGGCTATTTCCTCCGATTCACGATTCATCTTGCAATTTTCCTCATTAATTTTGTCCGCTTAATTTCAGCCAGTCCATTAACTAAACACAAGGGTGTTGTTTTTACGCCTCTTTCACAAACCAATAACGCTTGAGCGCACACAGAAATCGTGAACAATATGGTAGGGTTAATATTCAAAGAAGCAAAGGAGAAAAAAAATCAGAAAATATTAAAAACCTCGAAATTCTCTTGCAACCTATCACCGAGAGAACTTTCTCCACAAGCATATACGCATTATACACTGTGACAAAAAAATCGGAATATTGCAACCCATACAACATAGTGTCTACTGTCTCCTTTGAACTACTGCTTGTACAACGGCTTAAGGAGGGTATTGCCCACAAAGTTCTACATTCGGCTCACGCATGTTGCTTAACTCCTGATAAAGTGTGGTAACCAAAGATATTTATCCTCTTTTTGTTCTTAGTTTGCACTAAGTGGGCTCAGTTATATATAATTTCATTCATTTTGAATCTTCAAAAAATTGTGACTGCTATTGAAGAAAGTAAGGAACATGTCCGCTATGTGCTTTTTTAAAAGTTTCATTTGAAATAAACGTTTGACTTAAACGCAAACACGATTCGTAAAGTTCATGTGGATCTTTGAGATTTGCAAAGTTTCATGATGGAGATTTCTCTTCAGCAGCCTATTCTTGATATCATGTCACTCTTTAGTTAATTCATTTCATGAATATTTTAACCTCTTTAAAATTCTTATGAGGAACTTTATAGGCAGTCGATGAATAAGGAGTTATCTCCCTTGACAGACATTTTTGGTAATTTATGTTAAATCAAATTACGTGCTTGAAAACCAGTCATTTGACGAAGATTTTAATGGCATTTTGCAGATGAAAATTGCGCTGCAAATTGCAGTTCCACCGTAACAAAATCCCAAAACTACAAACAATCAGGAATCGGATCATTATGCTATGGATTCTCTTAAAGAACAAAAAATAATTCAAGATTATATAAGTCAACCAGGACGGTTCTTCTCTCATACAGACAAAAAGCTCTTTGTTGATGGAATTTGGAAGGCAATGATGTTTGAAGTTCTCAGTTAATGTTGAGTCCATTACAGTAGAAAATGTCTGATAGAATATCCTGTTAATCACTACTCATTGGCGAGATGCCTAAATCGTAAAAGGCGACTAGTGGCATTTATATTGAAAAATAGAAACACGTAGATCTTGTAGAGTAATATATTTCTTTCAAAACTGTTAGGTACATGGGGCCTGTGAGATCATGTCCAGCAGTTTAAACAAGTTTGATTGTTGTCATCCTTCTATAGATCTTCAGGTCGTTTGTTCCCTTGCGGAAAATTTAATCGCAGACTGATTACATGCATCATTGGTGAATATTAGTACTGCACACTCTTCCATGACCTTAAACCTTAGCCTTAAAACGAATCCAGGAGGAGGAGGGTTGGTATGTATGAATGAATGAATACTGAATAAATATAAGCATGAATAATTCTTTCAGGCTTGATGCTTGACCTCGCATTTCATAGCACAGAAGATCATTTTATATGATCACAGGTTTAGTCAATTCGGTCATGGAAACATATAGCTTAATGGAGCTCAAAACATACAAAATTCCAGATAGCACATTCATCAAAGCCTGTTGGGACTTTCCAAGAACTGGGAAGAATATTTACATCATTTTCTATGGAAAAATTGACCGAGTATCCTCATCATTGTTTTTTCAATAATTGTGTTTTGGTAATCACCCTTTTTCAGTGATCTTTGAGTGCCATTTAATAGTTAAAACACAGTCATTGTTCACCCAAATTCCTTTGAAATTGATGGAAAAACTTTGTTACAAGAGAGTGCACTACAATTGTTGAGGAATATTCTAGTCCGGATAATGATCCTAAAACATTCACAATCAATTTCGACGTCATTTGATTGCACGTGGCTTTATCATTAATTTCCTGATCAGGACACTTGGTCATCATGCCCAAACTAAAAGAAATGTCACAACACATTCAAGAACTGATCTTGATATCACCCAGGTACTTTAAGTCAATGACTATGCATCATATAAATAATGAAATCTTATCTAGCCGAGAAATACACGACCGTGTACAGTCAAATTCGTCCGCCATTTGCTTCGCCCATTTTCACTCGGATCAACTCGTACGCAACAGCAAACTACTGAACGATATACTGTCAAATAGAGCTCAGATACCTCAAGCGTTAACAACGGTGTGACGCCTTTTATCTCTCAAAGAATCCATGCTTTTACGCGCTCATTAATCACAGCTTATCTGCCTACGTGAATCTCTTGGGCGGTTGAATCAATTTATACAATGGACAAAGTGATTTTCTCCGTTTTTTGCCAGGACAAAGACTCCCCTACTTATCTTACCAAGTAATCCGCGAATTCTTCTTTAGAGGATTAACCAACAAATCTTATGAGAAAATAAATGACGGATCAGGACACACCTCGTATAGCTATGAACAGCAGGTTAAACCAGGTAGCAGTTATTAATCGATTAGATCTCTATTAGATCTCGTGTTGATGGTATGATACCAGTTTTTGATAACTTGATCTAATTATGTAATGAAGAGAGTGAGATTTCTGTTTGTTTCACGATTCGTAAAAAGGGATTCTCTAACTCGAAGGTAACAATCGTGGTGAGAATAAGATTGAACAATAGTTAGGTACAGATATATGAAGTGAGAGGAGCAACAAATACCCGATAAGTTCTGAAAAAAATAATTCTACATTTCGGAATGTAGTACTGAAGGGGGCAGCAAAAGTTCATGTCATCCGATTGCACATATTTCGATCATTAACCAAAAGATTTTCCCAAGTATCACGATGCTCAAGCCAATCCGAGAACTGGTTATGATTTTACCTAGATATTTAGCATCAATGACTGAGAATTATTCAGATGATATAATTTTAACTGCCTGGGAAATACACGAACGTGTTCAGTAATATTTTTCCGCTTTTAGTTTCCAGCAATTCCACCCGGATTTACTTTTACGCAACAGCAATCACCTCGATTCTTTCACCATATTGATCTTAATTATCCGACCTGTTCACTCCGGTGTTACGCCATGTTTTTCTTCTAAATATCAACGTTTTTACCTGCTCATTAATTATAGCTTGCAGACATGTTTTCTTCCGTTTATGCTTGGTTGGATTCAATAATGATTTTGATCTTTAATCCAAGTATCGATACTAAAGCCGAACGTCTCCATCTACTAATATCTATCATATACATCAATTCTCAATCTACGATTACTCATCTATCTATCTATCTATCTATCTATCTATGTATCTATCTATCAATCCCTTTCTTCCCTACATTAATTCATCAAAACTCCATTGTTTTCCTTTCGACGATTTACACCTCTCTTTTTAAAAGTCCGTGTATCTACCTACATATTAAACTTTCTTCCCCTCTTTAAAGTTTCTTTCTTTTCTTTACAATTTGCACAGCTTTTAAACTATGTTTTAAAACCAATTCTCTCCAAAATCTTTATTTACTTTCAACAACTCACGTACATATAATACTCTCTCCTTCTTGCCTCTGACTTTTTTTGCAATATGTGCATTTTTAAACAACTGCAGAACTTATCTTCATTTCATTTTGATAAGCATCTGTTTCAATATATGTCTTATATATCAACTTATATATGCAATTCTATTTCTCTTTTCATTCATCAATAATCTTCCTATATTTTCTTTGCAATATTCGCGTCTTCCGAACAACCCCAAACACACATTCACACACACATACACATAGATATGTATATGTTTTTATTTCATACCCACTCAATTTATGTCCCTACAGATGTAACTTTCTCTCTTTCTTTCTTCCTTCCTCTCTCCTTCTCTCTAACTTTGCTTTATGATATTTGCTTCAACAACGAGAAACTCAACCAATATTCTGTTGTACGCCACGATGACCTCCTCTTCGGCAATCATCGTAGCGTACCGATAATACACGGAACTGGCCGAGCAGAAAGATATACTGCACGGCATTTAGGATGATCTGTGGCATGGCACACACACGCACACAGGCACACACACAGACACACACACACACACACACACACAAACAACAACAGCAACAACAACAACAAACAAAATAAAACCAAGCCAAAATACTTTTGTCCAGCTTATTATTTACTGTTTTTCCTGATCGAATGAATCTTGCTTTAATTACTATAGGAAATCAAAAACAGCCATTATGTCATCTCTCACGTGCCATAAAAACAATCCACTGCAATAGTTTATTTTCGTTTGGTTCCGTGTGCTGGCGACATCTGAAATAAGACATGAAAATGGTCAACATTTTCCCGCAATAGTTGCCTACCTAGGGGAAATATATGATTTCAGCAATAAAACTGGCAATGCCATTAATACCTAATAGATTGCAAATTTGATCGCCAACTTTACTTCATCTGGAAATTCTAATAAACAATCGATGACCTGGTCGGATGAGATATACAGTTTCGCCAAAAACATTTGACTCTTCGCCAAATAAGTCTTCAGAGTATGCCATCTCAAAAACAAAATACATATACATTGGTACAAGTTTAAAAAAAGATGAAGACACTTATCCCTCAAATATGCACAGTTTTTACCTCTTGTGGGGGATTCTAGAGCATTCAAAATATCTATTAATATTAAACAATTATAATTCAATGCACTGATTGACGGTCACAAAGATAGGGGAAGCGGTAACAAAGTTGCACATCGTGGATAATTCAGTCTATCTAGTTTTGAATTCTACCTTTCTAAGTCTTGATGAGGTTCGATCGATAGTCAAAGTTCATATTTTCGTGTGTTTTAGGAATGTTCTCAAATATTGACAGTACATAGTACAGATACATATTTAATGAAAGATTCGTAGTTTCAGTATGAATGTTTGACTATTTGCCCACTAAGTTTCAAAATGTACCATTTTTTGCTCTTGACATCTGAAAAACAAAATATCTTGCATGAATTTTAGTATCGAACTGCACGAGGGATATTTAATACCCACTATGAAAAGATCGATAATCATCTAAAAAAAATTATGAAACATATTTAGTCGGAAATTGAATAAATACCACTTGAGAGTATTGGATTCGGTTTCGACAATGGAATCAACCAATGGGAAGTATCCAAAACATTATTCTGCTCCTACCACTGAGCTTTCAAATGCCACACTTGCCTTAATAGCATAAAGGAAAGGTTAGGCACGTTTTTGAGCGGGTGGGAAGTTAGAGGAAATAAAAGAGATGTAGTTTATCAAAAAATGTAGAAGGAAAAAGACAGAAAAGAAAGTTTGACGATTTAATGAGTTGGAAGAAGAGGAATTGAAAATGTCAGTTTATCAAGAGGGTACGAATGGAGAAAAAAGAAAAAGGGTAGTTTATTGATGGTATTCAAAGACTTTCGCAATAGGAACTAATCTATGTGTGTATAACATTTATAAGAAATACATGGGTGGATTACGAAGATTGGAAGGGATAAGAGGAATCATGAGAAGATATAAGCGAAAGCAGAGAGCAGGAGGATGAGATAATGATTAATCTCAGTTGTCAACAACCGTGGAATTTCCACAGTATTTGACTATTTGCCCACCAAGTTTAAAACTAATATTCATTTAAGTTCAGATTGGGATCAACCAATGAGAGACATCGTAAAATCAACCGATGAGAAACTGATCCAGCCCACTCTACATAAGTGTGAAACTGACCATATGCAATAATATAGACGGGGAAATATCTATATAAAATTTTCACATGGTTGTCAAATTCAGGAGAGCCATGATTCGTACTTTGACAGGATCTGTGAAGAGTTAATCATAAATAATTTTTATAGAATCAGTGTATTATAAATATAGGATCGTTGGAAAAAGTGATTGTTTCAATTGAATCATGACTTGATCGAATACTGCTCTTTTGTTCCTATCATTCAACATCAAACTATTAAAAGAAATGATTTTTTTATCAAACTATCTAATACGTATAAATTGATTGAAGCATGACTGGTATATATCAAAAGCTTAATTCAGCAAATTTGAAAAAGTAATAATTCTGCGTTGAAAATCCAAGTTGAAACGAAAAATGAATTATCCTTGAAACCAAATATATTAAGAGACAACTTTCTGCTGATTTCACTAAAAATAACACATGAAGTGAATGAAGCATTAACTGTAAGAAAGAGAATACTCATATTCATCGATTGAGATTACTTTCCTCCTCCTTTCTCTTTAAATTCGCTTACCTTATCTTTTTAACTTACTTGCCTTTCTCTTATTTGTTTGCCTTGCTTTTCTTTTTTGCATGCTTTATTCCTTAATTTTTCTATTTGTTTGCCCTTTTTTCTAATCGACTTGCATATATTTTTAATTTGCTGACGTCATTTTAAAAATTTTTCTTGTTTTTTATCCATGATTGTTGAATTTACGCATTTTTTGCCTCATTTCTAACCCTTCAATGCCCTGTTTTTTTTCTGCTGGCCTCATTCAAAGAAAAATGCTTGCCATAGTTTTTCAATTTACTTGCTTCCTTTTTTAAAATTTTCTCTTCCTCCATTGGCTTCCAATATCTTATTAATTTGTTTGTCTCATTTTTATTTGCTGGTGTTACTTTTGGATTTGTTCTGGAACAGTTATAGAAATTAACAGACATACGTTATGTTACTGAAATCAATATACATATATATATATATATATATATATATATATATATATATATATATATATATATATATATGTATATATATATATATTTATATATATATATAGATATTTATATATATATATACACATATATATATATATATATATACATACATATATATATATATACATATATATATATATATATATATATATATATATATATATATATTGAGAGAGAAAGAGAGAGGTGAACAGAGATGTCTTGATAGCGAGGGTAACAGACAGACGGATCGATATAAAAAAGGAAAAAAAGAAAATTGTTTTGATAAGCAGAGGGTTATAAACAGCGTCAAAGATCTAAACAAACAAGTATTAATATGAATGAATTTGGATAAACAGGTTCATAATTATGGCCAGACATTGCGATCAATACATCAATAAAACCACCGACATGAATACGATCATCCACAAATGCTCACGTGAACACACAGATTCAAAGGAATTCTCTACTTGTGGGTATCGGAAGGAAACTATTTTGCACTTCATGGTAATGGCGTCAGTTTGGACTGTGCAATCAACTGATGGAAGATGTTGTAGACTTAACCAATGGGAAACATAGTAAAATCAATCAATGGGTTTCTCTATTCAATTGTATCTATTATGATATTTTACAGTACTTGATTTCTGGTTGAACCACTTTCTCTGACGTTATCTAGCGCGTAAACAGTTCCAGTATGCCTAAAATAAACTAATACTCAATCACAATATTGTTTCCCTATTTGTGTGTGTTTACGGAATTGCATACTTTGATTTTGAATATATGTAGTTTTTTCTCAATCGTATTTCCGATTTTTTTCCTGGCGAATTTGTTTTATATTTTTGCCTCAATTTTGGATTAAAAAAACAATAATAAAACGAGTTGGCAACTGGAGTCCTGTCCGACAACACCATCGTGTGCAATAGATATGTTGTATTTGTTAATAACTCCTTTTAATTTAATGCTACATTTCAATGAGATGAGCTCACTTTCTCTGATAGGTAACTTAATCGGCAACATAGTTTAAGAACGACTCATATGAATATAATTGTCAATTGAGAGTCTTGAAAGATATTTTGCTTGTACTAAAACAGAGACATATTGGCTCCATTGTGAAATAATACATGCATAACACAAGGCTAGTTTAGTGTGGAAAAAGGTCAATGTAGTGGTGACCCTAATGGTGATAAAATTCAGATCTACTCAGGTTCAGTTGCTCCTGCTATGTGCATCTCATTAAGCAGTCAAAGTGCATCAGTCTGTATGGTGATGTCCTTCCATATTCTATTGACCAGTCAAAAGATCATCTTGAACTGTCCTCGCTTCTGGGCAATTGGCATCCATTTGATGGCTAAGTCAGATTCCCTGTTTCTAAATGTTAATGCACGCACACACACACACACACACACGCACACACACACACATATATATATATATATATATATATATATATATATATATATAATTATGAATTAAGTTTCATTACATAAAAATTTATTTGAGATGATTTCCCGTCGTTACACGGCTAATGTATCACTCACTTTCGACGATGTAACTAAAATAAATAATCAAAATAATGGAGCTGCTGCAGGGAACGTTTTATTTAGTTGTTTAGTCGATTTACGTTGTCTAGGGTGAATGATGTATTCATGTATAACGACGGAAAATCATTTCAAATGAATATCTTTAAAAAATTACGCAATTTATAATTAATTCGGTCGGACAAAATATGTGCCATTACTCAATATGCACTCACACACACACACACACACACACACACACACATACACACACACACATACACACATATACATATATGTAATGAGACTGAAAATGATAAAGAGCGGAATATATGTATATGTATATATTTATACATGATCGGTAGGGAAAGTATACATAGATATTAATAGACTTGATCAAAGGTAGTGAAAAGAGTGAGATAGAAAGACGGATAGATCGATAATGTAAAGACTGTTGGCTAGAAAGGTAGGTATATATATATATATATATATATATATATATATATATATATATATATATATAATCTGACAGGTAAGTAAATAGATATGAATAGAGCAATAAATGTAAACATGGAAATATATGAATGGACTTCAATATACATATTCATGATTATGAACAGACAATGTGGTTGATAGATCGATAAAAATACCAACATGAATGCATTCATTCACAAATGTTTTCTCGAATATACATACATACATAAATAATATAGTCAGGAATCGATTTATATGCTTCAACGACTTTATCGATCACTCCAGTTATTTATATCTTTTAGTCAAGCAGAATCAAGCTAATAACATCACATAAGTGTAAAGTATCAATATGAAATGAAAAATAGATGAGTAAGATCTTATGGGACGGAAAAAAAGACTGTGAAGGAGATAGGAATGGTTCATGAAGAGTATACTGAGGCAGACACAGTTGGGGAAATAAGCTTTGATCAAATAAAAAAAAAAGCTTTGGTACCAATCAAGGATGTAATAAACTATAACACCCAGAGATTGCATGCCTCTACCCAAAAGAGTGAGAAACAAAACTAGTCCAGGTTTTCTTTTGTAGCTTGTCGGTCGGCACCATCCCCGTTCCACCCCCAATCACCCAATCTCCAGCACTTCTCACCATTCTTCGAGTTAATCGATTACTCCAGTTATTTATATCTTCTTCAGAATAAAGAATAAGAATAAAGCAATTCCATCGCAGAAAATGTAGAGTATTAGTATAAATACAAATATATACAAAGATAAGTGTGAAACGATGAAAAATACACTGGAAAGGCAATAGAATTATCTTACAAAGAATATATTGAGACAAACACGGTGAGAGGAAACGGGTTTTCTATCAATTTAGAGAAAACGCAGTAGTTTTGGAGCCAATCAAGTGAAAAACAATAACAAAAAAAGCTGATAACAGAAAGAGAAGTCAATCGTATACACATCGATCGTAATTGAGCACTACATAAGTTTCACTTGCATACCTGGTTTATATATAGCTGAAAAATATTACGTAGTCATAAACACAATGTGTATCACTGAGCGAATGAAATATTTATGATTATGTGAACTTATTTTTTGCAGGTGGGATGTTATTGTACTCCGAAACTTTTTGCACCAATTTCCTGGCAAAAATTCAGCTGATGAATATATAGTTAAACGATCAGAGATTTCACGTGATAGATTTATTTGTCAGGGCGCGGCTGATATGTTATCGTTCACGAGATTTTTTGTCTAAGATATTTAGCAAAAATTTCCATCACGAGGCAGTTGATAAGATTTTCGTTTCCAAGATCACAAAGTTTATGACAGTAGAATCAACCCTTACACAAGTTTATTTTATTTGTTGTCGATCAAGAGGGGAAGAGAGAGAGAGAGGCTGACGTTTATTTTGATAACAGAAAATGTTTTCAAACATTTATTGTCGTCAAAATGAGTCCTGCCCAAATATTTGAAACGATTTTGAAATTTCGTACGCAGTTCATATTAATTTTCATTTTATTCGTAATGCGAGAATGTTCATAACAATAGATTAAATACCACATTAAATTGCTGACAGTGAATGTAAACTTTCAGAGTGCTTTTATCCATTGATCAATCGATATATCTCAATTCAATTACCTCTCTAAATCTCCGGATGTTTTTGTCAATCAAGTTTGCTATGTTTGCCATTGAGAATATTTGTGTATGGTAAATCTTCCATTTTAATTTCGTATAACTACCAATTATCTCCCTTGTTTCATGAGTCCTATTTTAGAAGATCTCGAAGCTATCAAAATAATCAAAATCATCCTTTCGAGCTGACAGGAATTTTATCTGGGATTCATCTCACCTAAATTTTCCTGTTCAATTCCCTACCCTGTCCACTTACAAATTGCATCTTAAATCTCATGCCCTTTATTCGAAGATTCAAAGTACAATGTTCGTCTGAAATATATTGTCATTTGATATTAAAGAAAAAAAAAAGGCTTTCCTACGGCAATACCACCTTCAAAATAATCCCTCTGGAAACTCAAACACGGTTTCTCTCCTCCAAAGACTGACTTGTTCTTAATGATGAAGAATAATCAACAGGACAGATCAACCCAGGAATACCCCGCTGTCTGATCCATTTATTCCACATCATTTGTTTTCAGCTGCTTATTTGCGTTCTCCTATATCTACTGCAGCGATTTAAGAATAGGATAAGCTAGGAATTGCAACGAGCCAAATCCGAACTGTAACAGAGTCGGCAGATCCCATTTCCCCTCGAAATTTCTGCACAGAAAATGAAGAATGAGCTTAGTTTTTCATTGCAAATGTAACAATCATAAATTAAACGAAATTGCTCATCATCGTCTTAATGCCAAATGAGAACGTCCATAGGCGAGTGTCTGTTTATACATATGCAATAAAGCCCCATCTGATGAGTTGCCAAATAACAAATCATCAATGTTGGTTCTCAGGGTTTTCAAAATTGATGGTTCCTCCTCGGAGGTTCGTAGTAAATTATATTCTGTGATCATCAAATTTTGTTATTCCCTTAGAATAAGACTTCTGGCTCAAGCTGGAAGAAAATGGAAAATTATATCAAAATGAGTATTAGTTAAATTTATTTAATATACTCATACACACTCTCTGTCTCTCTCACATACACACACACACACACACAAACACACACACACACACACATATATATATATATATATATATATATATATAGAAAGAGAGAGAGAGAGAGAGAGATATGGAGTGAGGGGGAAACTGAAATAGATAGATTGATATTAACAGCCTGCACTCTGAATTTGAACTCTGCGCTCATTCTGAATTTTTTGTAATTTAAGCATATGTTAAGGAGACGGTTTTGAGATGTTAATCAAGTATTCGTGAAACAACTGATATTCGTCATCCTAATTTTTAGAACACTCATTAACTGTTGAAGAATTTTTGAGTAATTTGAACTAAGTCTTCTTGCTAATTTTGTTCTTCACACTATATTTGTTGACTTTTTTTTTAGGCAAGGACTTCATACCTTTTTTATTCTGAAGAATGAAAGCAACTTCGAGTTAAAAATGATCTTATTGTTTCCGCAATGTTTAAACCGATCCATTCCATGGTTTTCCTAAGAATTCGTGCTTCGTAATACACGCCAAAAATGAGGCCCAAGGTTTCACTACGGTAATTACACCTGAGAAAGGTCGTTGGATGGATCGGCTGGAAAATCAGGTGAAAATCAAAAACAATATAAATGAGATCTGTTGTCTAAAAATATTTGAATTCTAAAGACTCTTCTCAAAATTATAAAAATGACATGTGATGCCCGTAAAACATTCGATATTTTCACCGTTCAAGTATTCACTTGCTTTTCAACTCTTGATTCTGATTTCTTAAAGCCGAGGGAAGACTCTATCGAAATATTCTCTCAAATGTTAAATGCATGGAAACGAACTGATTGCAACCCCAATGCAAAATAGATCCCACCATCATTATAAAACATAAAGGCATCGATTCTGACGAGTGTCTCTCACGAAACACAGTGCAAAGTTCTCTTTAGTTTCATCTATTATAATTATGATGCTCTATTTAAAATCTAAGTGGATTTCGAGCACTCAGAATAAGTTATATAAATCCAGCATTACTGCCTTCTGCTCTTAGTTTCAAAAAAAAAAATAGTTGCAAAGTATATGAATATTTATGAGTGGGTGTGAATGGCACAGAGACAGAGACAGAGAGAGAGAGAGAGAAAGAGAGAGAGAGAGAGAGAAAGAGAGAGAGAAAGAGAGAGAGAAAGTCAGAGAGGGACAGAGACAGAGATTGCGAGTATCATTTAGGGTGGATTTATACTGACGTCTTTCCGATAATCACTTTCATATTTTAATAATATTGAATCAAAATTATTGATAAACATTTCACCCAAACGGTTCTATCAAACTGTCGCTGCGGATAAACAGATTTTTCTGATAATACTGACCTGTAAGGATCGATTGCCTTGGTTTACTTTTCTCTAAGACAAACTTGTCTTTAATGATGGAGACTTATCAACAGGAGGTGCCAAGCAACCAAAAACATTGGTTAGATCACTTCAGGTATTCAACAGTGACCATATTATGCCATCTTGAAATTTCGAAAAAATTAAAACTCAATATCATCCAACATTTGTTGTTCACTTCTCATCAAGCCAAAAGTGGCAATACCTCCTGACAACAACGTATGAATGTTCAGTCAAGGCATTGGTAATTTGTCTTAAATGAAAAGGAAATTCCTAATTAATGGCTTGTGTTCTCCTACTTTACAACTGATAAGGCAAACAGTTCCCAATATAAACGTGAGTCTTTCCTTGTATTTCATGGAGATTATGTGCATCCTGCTCCATTTGTGACCATCAAACCTAAGATAAAGATTAACCTTCGAAGTGAGAACCATGCAACGTGCTCATTAGAGAATCATGCTTGGCCCCACATGGAAATATCATGACAGCTCATTATATTGAAGTCATGAATCGGGGACATCATAAAAACTCGAATGGCAATGGGCTGGATATGTTGCAAGAATAGCAGATAATGGCCATCACAACTTACAACGAAGATCCCCAGACACTGAGTACAATGATGTGGCGATAGAACGTGGGATGATGAGCTACATAAACTCAGAAAGGATTGGCTACCCGATACCCTTGATAGAGAAGTCTGGCGAATCTTGGGAAGGTCTATGTCCAACGACGGACGCTAAAGGACTGATGATGATGATGATGATAATGATGATGATGATGATGAAGATGATTTATGCGTCCAAAAACTCATACAGTGCACAGGCCAAGTCACCACATTTGGGGATAAAAATGTTTTTTTTTAAAGGTCAGCTACTTAGTTTGTACTCGAATCACGTAATCTGTTATGAGGATAAGTTAGAAGATTTAGGTTTAACAACATTAGAAATTAGGGGCGACTTGATATTCACTATAAAGTGCAGTTTAGATTCAATCGATTTTAATCTGTTTCTTTACAAGAAAAAAGTAAAAAAAGGGGTTATAAAAATATCTTAGAGCAAGACGGAAGTAGGTATAATATTAGAATATTCTTTTTCAGAAACAGAGTTGTAGGTCTATTGGATAGGTTACAACCAAAAATGTACTGGTCTAACCAGATGTCGAATCACTATGGTATTTATTATTGCAACACCACAAGTGTTCAAGGTTTTTCATATTGTTCAACCTTGAGCTGTTATGATATGTGCTTATATATACTTTGTTCATACTTTTTACACTAAATAAATGAGTTATATATTATATAGAGTTACACATTCATTTGAAAGCACTTTTGACAGACAGTGGCTAGTGTTGGCAGGCGGATTTTGAATAAGATTTCAACTACTCTAATCTTTTAGCAGACTAAATTGATCTTTGGGAATTACTATCAATTGTTTGTAAACCCACAACGTTTTTCATTGTATTTGATGAAGTATATGATTGAATCAATGAATATATAGTGCGGTGACTTATATAACTTTTGCACTGTGTTTAATACATATTGCACGAGGTCTACTGTGTTTTGAGCTATAGGGCCTTACTCACTTTACAGTTGGATTGGTTCTCATGATAATTTTTAATGTCCGAAATATTTTCCTTGTGTAGAAAATAAGTAAATCACTGAGGATAAAACGGACTCTTTTATGATTTTTGAAATTCCTTCATTAAAAACTGACAAGCACAACTGTCGATATAGGTTTTTTCAGTTTCTACCTAGGTCTGGCTGATTATGTGTGTAAGTATATTTGTATGTATGTATGTATGTATGTATGTATGTATCACACATACATATCGCACTAATGGAAATATATGACAGAGCGTATCAATATTTACTCCTTATAATGTCTAAAAAAACATATTTTCGTTCGAAGTTGGTTTTCAATGGGGGAGCAATTCCCAATTAAAGTTTATGTTGAAGTGATCTCCTTTTCGTCTTGTGTTCATACTTGTCATCCGAAGATTTGGGCATTCCATTGTCCAAGAAAAGTAATTTATTCATTGCAATTTTAAAATTCAACATCATCCCCAACCCGGCTTGGTCTCAAAAGACTGTTGACAAGACCTAACGATGCTGAAAATCGTGCATGTTGTCTTTTCTGAAAAGATAGATTTGGCAGTTGGCAAAGAAGATTCACCTCTCCTCATCTTGGCAAGAACATTGGAGCCTTCATGAAAAGATCCATATCCGTATGTGCAAACGTATTTCTATTAATGTTCTTTTCAATTCAAAGCACGCACATCCAGTAAATATACAACACAAAGATTTCATGACTTGCATATTTTACAGACAATTTCTTGACATCAAACGTGTCTTTTAGGAGAGAATGTATACGAAGACGATAGATAAACTGAGAGAAAATTATGATGAAGCTGTTGAAAATAGAGCTATTGCAAAGTCAAAAGGACATGCAAAGTTAAAGGAATGCTTGTCAGGGTTGAATGCAAAAGGCAAATTGGTTTCTGTGAATGATCAATGAAAAGAGATACATTTGTATGCCGAGCGAGTAAGCTATTTCCGGGACTTTGATCGGAGTACAACTGGAAATAGAGGGTATTTCAAAAGTAATTATACATTCTCTCTTTCATATTCTCTTCAGATTTCTGTCCAATCTCTGCGGAATTGATATCGATTGCTAACTCAAAGTCTGAGAAATCTTCTGACTCTTAAACTCTACATCTATCACCATTATCATGGCGATGACATTAATGTTTGTACTGAGGTACCGATCCGTAGCCTGGCACAAATCAAGAGTAGATACTTCATTTCTTATGTCAAGATAAAAGTCTATGGAAAAAAATCAAAGGATTTTTTTAGGAATCGAGACAAGACTCAGATATTGCGATGTAAACATTCAACTCAAAATATTTGCTGCTATAAGTAATGTCTCTGTCAATCAATTACTCGCTTGAAGTGCTATTTTGTTTTCTTTGGCGTTCGGAAATACAATTTTTGCATGAAAACGACTCTCCTGGACTTCATCTTTCGATTTTAATTTTTTTTTTTCAATTTTGCATGTATTTTTTTGGCCCGTTTGACCCGCTGAATTTCAGGATTTTGTACATCATTTATTCCTGGTCTTACTGAAGAGATTTTCTGCAATAAATAAAAAAGACACACACACACACACACACACACACACACACACACACATATATATATATATATACATACATACAAACACAAATATATATATATATATATATATATATATATATATATATATATATCCAATCAAGTCTGTCTGTCAGTGAGTTTATCTGTCCACAAAATATTTGCAAAAGTTCTTCATAAACTTCAAAGATATTTTGCAGGAGAATGAAGGCTTTAAGAGTGATTATATTTTGCAGTGGATCCAGGATTCTTTAATTTCGAATATGTTTTCGTTATCTGCAGACAATCCTGGAAAAATAGATCAATTTAAAAATCATCTTCAAATTCAAGGGAAACAACTCAATATAAATATGTGCCTTTAGTTTCTTTATGTTGTTCTTTTGAATATAATTTCAAATGATTTTTTTTATCAAGTGTTTAGTGACGATTGTGCTGACACAGAAATGAACTATCCCAGTAGTTTCGAATTGAAATCTTTTTTTCAATTACTCTCTTCCTCATAATAAGTGCAGCGATAACGACGATTTGAAATAATAAAAAAATAAGTTTTCATCGACCCAGATTGAAGATACACATTAATATATTTCTTAAACATCATCAACTTTGAGCATTTTTTTCTGTTTCCTTTTAACTGTTCTTTCCTTTTTTTCCCTTTTTTTCATTACAGTGCTCTGAAATAATAATGTTTTTTTTTTCCGAAACAATTTCCTGAGTTTTCACTTTCTTGATTTTATCGATCGTTCATGCTTGAGTTTGTATTACGTCGTCTTTCTAGATTTTTCTAAAATATTTTTTCCTAAACCTACTGAAAAGAATTCCATCGGACAATAACAGCAGATCTTATTATTATATCGATTTTTCTGATATTAATCACGAGAGTTATTTCTATTCTTACACAGAAGCCCGTAATATATGGTGAAGTGTGATAATGACATTACTACATCATTTTATGGTAAAGCTGAATCAAATTAGCTTACTGCGTCGCATGATGCATGGAGCTATGAATACTTTCCTCCATTTGCCGAGTTAATTGAGATTTCCTGGAGTTTTATCACAAATATTTTCGTCACTAAGATCAGCAAGAAATTATTGAAATATTGAAATATCACATATTTCAAACTAAAACGGGTTGAAAGAAAGAAAAAAAAATGTAGAAAAAATTAAAAGCGAAAGCAATAAAGAAGATAAACTCCAGAAAAATCTCTGCGAAACGTTTATTATTTTTGAAAGCTAAAGAAAACAAAACGGAATGTTCAGAACCGAAAAAATTGCTGGAGCTTAATGAAGTATTCAGAAAAATAATTGTGCGCATCTACAATGGGTCGATTAGAAATAGAAATATTTTTATGTTTTCCAATTGTATTTTTCTTTGCTCTCATTGTAAGCGGAGGTGTGATTAAATCATAACATTTAATGAATGAGCTACAACGATGCAACAGAATATGGCGCCAGTCAGTGATGTCTAAACAGAGTCATGTAGATTTGAACGTTTATATAAATATGATTTCCATTTTTGTTTTTTGTCGTTCCACTGTTGGAAACTTCTGTTGAAGCGCATCGAAACAGAGCGAGGGGAATCTGTGAATACAAGGGAGGAAAAAGCTTGCTGCTGTGTCCAGGGTATTCGCTGAAAATACGTAGTATTTCATTTGTAGGATCCTTTTCTATAACTTTTGCTAAAGCAAACAAAAAGAGAATATTTGAGTGATGCAAACAGAGAGACGCAAAAGGGTCTAGTGTTGGTGAAGCATAGCTTTTATCTCTGTGTTCACTGGAATAAGCAAATATAGCTGATGATTATATCATAACGTTATTGCTGCTAGAATGAAGGTGAGGACAACTCCAGATTCCCTTAGGGACTCCAGCACCTGGTTTTTAAATTGTATTTCTCTTATTTACCCCCAAGGCTAATGGGCCTAGTCTGCCCCCTTATATAACCCATAGTTAGGGAGAAAGATTGTTTCCTGATTTCCCTCATGGCATTTGTGCGAAGTGGACGTAGATAGCTTTGGCCAAATTTGAACTCTATTGACCACATTGTTTACCATTACATCTTCCCCACTCCTCCCCATAACATCTTCCCCACTCCTTCTGATCCCCTGTCTGCCACTTCAACCCAATTTTAGCGAGGACACTGCATTTGGCCATGTGGATAAGGGAAAGAACTGCCAAATAACAGACATGGCTATGCATGTAGATCACTGAGTGAATATAGAACTGAGTGAAAGTCTAGGAGAAAACCAAAATTTGACAAAAGAGCTGAAAAAAGTGTGGAACATGAAGGTCCGGGTATGACCAATAATAACAAGTACACTAGGAAGTGTGCCACAGACATTGAAAACAGAATTGGAGAAGCTGGAGAAGAGAAGAAAGATTGAGATCGTGCATACAATAAACGGGTAGGGCTGGATATCTGAGGAGACTTACAGTCATCCAGTCAACCGGTGCAAAACTGCAAAACTACTGCACAACAACGGGCAGTGGAGGTGCTGGAGGAAGGTTGGAGACTTGAGGAAACTGGCTGTCACTCAGTCTTCTGCGATGACCATTAGGTAACAGATGTGAAAATAATTATAATAATATTGATAATGATAACCACTGGGCAACCGGTGTGAAACTAAATCGCAGAATTACTGCGACCTTATGAGTACTAGGAGAGGAGGGCTGGAGACTTGAGGAGACTTGCTGTCACTCAAACTCCAGCGGTTACCACCAGGCAACTGGTGTGAGATTCCAAATAATAATAATAATAACAATAACAATAATGATAATAACAATGATGATGATGATGATGATGATGATGATGATGATAATAATAATAAAAAGAAAGATTACTTTAGGAGGATAAGATAAATATAAGAGACTAAACCAAACGCCAGGAATCTGATAAAAGGAAAGAACACATGGGCAGTATCGGTAGTAAGATACACAGGACAATAGACCGGCAAACGAGAAAACTTATGACAATACACAAAACCTTACATCCCGCGGATGACTCAGACTGTATGTAAGATGAAAGAAGACGGTAGAGGACTCGTCGGCATAGAAAACCGTGTCCAAAAGGCCAAATCAGGATTAGAAAAATATGTGCAAGTAAATAGTAAAGACATTATAAAAAGTGCCCGGAGCAGAAGCAGAACCAAGAACAACAAATAAATAGCAAACGACAGAGCAGCATAGCAAACAACGAGAGAAAATTGGAAGAGAAAAAAAAAAACTATATAGAAAATTCATGAGACACACAGAATGTCGCAAACAAAAGATCATGGCTATGAAAAGGAATCTGAAGGGAGAATCGCTCATCTTGGCAGTCCAAAAAAATGTATCAGGACAAATCAAGGCGAAAATCGACAGAACCAAAACAAGCAGCAAATGGTGCTTATGCTTAGAAACAGATATTGACTGTAAATCACGTAACCAGTGAATGTAATGAAGTAGCCAAGAAGCAGTATAAAGACTAGACATGACTGGGTAGCAACAGTGATACACTGGGAACTGAGCAAGCAAATGAGACTCAACCATACGGACAAGTGTTATCAGCACAAACCAGAGACGTATCTTGGAAACAGAAGTCACAAAGTACTCGGACTTAGTGATCTAAACTGACCACCCCATCCAAACAAGAAGACTGGGCCTGGTAATATTGAACAAGAATATGAGAACCTGCTAAATTGTAAGTGGTCGTACCTGCAGATCATAAAGTTATTAGGAAAAGCTAAGGAAAACCTGGATCCGTCAACGGTACTGATGAAGGTTCGGTACATGGAAGTAAGAGTAAACACTGATAGTAGGCACACTAAAATTGTTCCAAAGACACTGAAAACGAGATTGAAAGAATTTGGGATTGGAGGAAGTCTTGAGACTGGAAAGACCACAGCAGTTGGGCTGCACAAATACTGAGAAGAGTATTGGAAATATGGGATCGACGAACCCAAGCTGTCAGCAACGGCCTAACAGTAAAGAAAAATGAACGGTTGAGACAGTACAAGCCACATCACTACTATTATATGAGAGGATGGCTGAAGAGATAACAACCAGACAACTGACATGAAACTGTATTCACAACACTTCTTTGAGAAGGCAAGGGGGAGGGCTCGAGTTTTGAGGAGACTTGTTATCACTCAGTCTCAAGCGATGACCACTAGGCAACTGGTGTAAAAATGTAATTGATAATAATATAAAAAAATGCTCGAAGATGAAGAGATCTTCAGATTTTTCCAGTATCGATAGATTCTGCATTTAGACAAGATTCGACGCACTTGAATCAATAAAAAAAATCATTTCAAATTCAGATATTTACGACCAAATCTCGAAATAATGACGTCTCCAGAAAATTGATTTCATTTTGAACAAGAACAATTGACTGATTACGGCCTAATTGCTGCTTCTGAAAAAATCGATGGTGGCATGTTTTTTAATAACCCTTTTGCGATGGATTTTCAAAAGAGAATTTGCATCGATATATTAATGGCTGAAAAGCACTTGAATAGACATGATTCGAGCTGAAAATCGATATGTTGGTTGAATGATAGTCTGGAGATATAGAGGTTTACCCATTGGATAGACAACTTTTAGAATTTCTTTTAGGAAATCGACGGCGTGATATTTTGATAACCATTTTACGATGGATTTTCTGGAGAGAATTTGGTATTCTATTAATTATTGAATAGCTTTTGAGAGGATATGGACGGTCTACGTTTTTTTTATGTCTGCGTTTTTATTTGGATTTTTATGTCTTTGTCCCCAACATGTTTTTTGCACGAGATTGTGGAGACTAACTTTTGTGCTCTCTTCGTTCGGATCATTAAGTATCATTTGAACATCGTGACGTTCTTTTTTCGAAAATGGCGGTGTCATTAGCAAATGTGAGGTTACTTAAGTATTCGTGGTCTATTCTTATTCCGTTATTTTCCTCGTCTATAATTGGGAATATCTGGGTGAGCTGGTATCACCTTGCCTTACTCTCTTAAAGTCCACGAAAGAAGAAATCAAGCGAACAGTCACTCTAGGATGACAATCTTTCGGTAGATGAAATTAAACCTTTAAGAACAATAAAATCCTATTAGTCCTAACAAGACCAATCCAACGAATGCATCCTACTGATGGTCACTTATGGAACTGAAAGGTTGAACCCAACGAAAAGATAGACTTTCAAACTGAGAACTATGCAACATGCACTTGAGAGAATCATGATCAACATCACATGGAGAAATCACATAACAGCACAGTATATTAGAGAAGAAACAGGAGTATTAGATGTGATAAATTCCATTAAAAACTGAAATGTCAAGAGGCTGGTCAATTTGCAAGAATGTCAGATAACCTATGGGAATCACGACTCATAATGTTGATCCCAAGAGTTCATTTGCGAAAAGGTTGCCGGCTGAGCTGTTACTGCTACTGCTAACGATGAATAAGGATATGACTGAAAATTGGAAGTGGGATAGTAATGACTTGCTGGTCTTCCAGGTGGAAATGGCCTGGCTTCTGGTGTTCCCTGAACTCGAAAACTGACCACTTGCAAAACACACAACTATCCTAGCAGTACCTCAGACGGTGACAAAACTAGTTGTGAGGAGAGTCTTCTTCTAACTAACTTACAGTATCTAGGATTAGTCATATATGTCACAGGAGAGACCAAATTTTTTAAATTCATCCTTTGAACTATCTGATCGTATTGCCTGCTAAAGCAAATTGGGAACAATCGAAGTTCCTTGTTACAGCCAATTTATTCAAGGAATTATCTAAAGCATGATGTTTATATTAAGTATATCAATGTCGTACAGTGCTGTTTGAAAAAAATCGATAGGACTAATTTCATTCAAAAATCATCCAAATTACTCGAGCTGTCATATAGAATTGTTTTGATTGATGAATAACATTAACCTTATCTCTTCATCTTAAAAGTAAGTCATTCAAATGATCATCACATAATATGTCTAGAAGATACGGGCATACTTTTCCATTGCTTTTTATTTTATGTTACTTCCCACAGCTTCTCGTACTTCACAAAGACCTGTGAGTGTATGCTTTTTGCTTTAAATAACTTTGAATGAGTAAAAGATTCAAATTAAAAAAATCACTGTATCATAGATGATGTTATATCTATATGAAAAAACATTAAACTGGAAGTGTTTTCTTTACTCAAAAAAACGTCGAGTGATATTTCTTGCTGTGCCGTAGGAGACAGAAAACAGTTTCTTCGTGTTTCAAAACATAACCGCGGGCATCTCCCAGCAGGTTATAATCGGTAAAATATGAATTATTTCCTTAAGTACCCTTAACTAAAAATTCGTTCCTAACGCCACAAGCTAAACTTTTTTTAAAATTGAAGAAAAAATAACATGCATACGTTGATCATCTGATATTTTACAGAGGAGTTGAGCTAAGAATTATTCGTGGAAGTATTTCAATCATCACTATAATGGTATCGTTGTAGTCGTGATCCGCTTGTCCTTTGCTGGATGTTGATGCCTGCGGTCAGTTCATTCTTGATGCTCCGTTTCAACAGGGTCCTGGAGACTACCAGATCTTTCTTAGTTATCAGTCAATTTTAAGGGACTTCTTTTGCCTCACACATCAACGTTACTTGTTTGATATTTTTTGTATTTAAAAAAGGATATCTTTTCGTGTAACTATTTATTCAAGTGTTGCAAAAATATAGTGTGAAACGTAGCAAAATATCTTACTAGAATTCAGAGCCAGAATTTTGTGGATATGTGGGTCGTCTGTGAATCAGTTGCACAAGAAATGGAATTGGCCAATCAAGTTAAAATTCAAGCTGTGACATTTGGCAGTTACTTCAATACCGTTGGAAGAAGGCATGAATCCATCTTTCCCTTTCTTACCTCAGCTACAGAATAAGACAATCACTGTCTCCATCCGTCAACAAACCTCGAGTGCAAGTCGAATATCTGTAATAGGGTTGTGTACTAATTCAGAGATGTTGAAAGTGCATTAGCGAAAAAGTAGATAGAACTGGACAAATGTATATACTTTAAAGATCAAAGATACAGTGTGAACATTTTTAAGAGCTGTGCTTTTAAAACAGGTCTTAATTTGTTTACCAACTATTTTTCTTGAAAATTTAACTCTGAATTCCAGGGTACATACTAATTTCCCTTGGTTTAGTGACGATCCATTAACTCACATGTTTTCTTACCGAGTACCAGTTTTGGCTTCCCGATTCTGAGAGATAATTGAATTTTGACTTCGACTACTTTCTTCCTTCCTCGCCCCCATCAATTACAGTCTTCCCAAAACTGAAAATTGAATAAGTAACGTGTCTTCACCCTCTGTATACTGAGCTATAATTCCTATTTCTTTTTGCATATATTCCTGTCAATAAGACATCATTTTTTCCCACTTAACCTGTCTTTCCGACGGCATTGCAAAATTCAGAGTTAATTTGCCAGGAATGAAACGAGAAATATAGAATTTGTTCACATTTCATTCCAAAGATTAATTCGAAAGTGCATAAGAATGTGATGTATACTAGCACTGAGCGTTTCTGAAATGGCCACATTATTTACAAATGGATCGACACTTCTGTTAGGCATAAAATTATCGAATTGTTTCGACAGGACTCTATTAACTACCAGATCCTTCTCAGTAACACAGCACTATTTATTCAAATATTGCAAAAACACGAAGTTTGACATTTTGTGTTTGTATAAAAATTATTTTACCAGAATTCAATTTCTGAACCAAAAATTCAAGGATGCGAGGGTCACTTAAAATTGATAGCACCAAAAATGGAATTGACGAATCAAGATCGAATTCAAACCATAACAGTTGGCGTTTACAATCTAATATCAATGTGATGCCCCTTAGTCTTCTGTGTACGATAAAGGGATAGTATCTATGCACTCTAATGAGGGCTACAGACAGGAAAACAAACAAATAAACAGAAAAATCGCATTTTTGACGATGTACACAGATAGTATAAAAATCCAATCCGGTGAAATTGATTATGTCGTTTCAGGAAGAATAATGTAGCGGTGAAGGTCGTTAAATGTCATTTTATACGTAATTTTTTCTAACTCTACTCTCCATGAAGTACGGGCTTTTCATCCAAATATCTTTAATTCAATATGGATGTAGTCTTTTTTTGGAAAAAAAAAAAATTCACTTAAAGACTGACCGACACACACACACACACTGATATATTTATCTATCATGGGTGTAATCGAATAACAGTTGTTGGTGAGTTCTTTCGGAAGAATGGGATTTATGCAGGAAGTCCCTTTGAAGGGGTTAGGGGGTCAATATGTGTGAATTAGTGTATTCACAATGTGGTCGAATTTTGATATAGTGAGTGATAATGAGAGTGTGTATGAGAGAAAGGTAAAAGGTTGAAGTATCAATGTATGTAATAATGCATATTCACAGTACACCCACCCACACAAACACACACACACACACACATATATATATATATATATATATATATATATATATATATATATATATATATATATATATATATAATATATATATATATATATATATATATATATATATATATATATATATATATATGGGGGTAAATATAATAGATTAATTCAAGTCAAATGTCTTGAATATCAAGTTTCTTGACATATAGCTAAGATGGGAAGTTCTGTACATCGTCCAGACATCGCTCCAAGGAATGTTCTCCAATGATGGAATCTGTCTCTTTATACTTAATATCCATTTTAATGACTCGATATAGTTATGTCAACGTCTATAGTTACGTACACGACTAAGTATGTTTACGGCTGTGTGTTTTGATTTCTTCTGATATACCATTCGTCTATCTCAGTAAAAAATTAACGAATTAAAAGGAGAGAAAGATACCAAACTCGAAACAGTACGATATAAATGGAAGGAAAGTCGCAAAGAGAGACATTATGAAAAAGAAAATGGAAAACTGAACGCAAAAGACAAAAATAGTTGCTGTAGCCTGAGGAACGAAGGAATTGAGTAGAGAAAAGAAAGAAAAAAGGAAGAAGAAAGAAAAAAAGAAGGTCAAAAGCGTTGGCCACCTTGAAAAAGTGAGGCTGAAAGAAAAGAAAAAATACGATAGAAACAATAAACAAAAGAATGAAATGAATAGATTAATCCAAAAAGTGTCAGAAAATAAAAGGAGGATATTTCAGACATTTTACTAATTTTCAATCTCACTAATTGGTTCCGAGGCGAAAGCCAATTATAAATTCATGACTTTCTGAAATGCCAATACATGTAATCTTTTCATCCTATGTCTGGGACAAATATAAATTTAACACTATTCATATAAAAATTAATACATTTGTCAACAGATCCTCTTGGGGTTGTCTTTGATTGCCCATCTGATAATATTATTGTTTTCCCTAAATATCACCAACACCTATTCGTTATCGAGAAAATGTACCGCGTCCGTTGGGATTTAAGACTACTGTTATAACCGATTTGCCGTTAATAATCTTTCTAATCATGACCAACACCAATTAGTTATGGGGAATATTTAGTAGTAACATTTATCTATTCCGAGCTAAAGAAGAAATATAGTCGTTTTTAGATTTGAGATAGCGGTAGATTGTGCCAATCAAATGGACAGTTTCAATCTATGGTCATCTTTAAAAAGACTGAACAGAGTAATATGGGTAGATAAACGAGATAAAAACCTGTCTGTAAGGCCATGATTTTAGTTACTTTCTGTGAATGGCCGAAGTCTGATTAGATAGAATTTATTATATCATTTAGCTTGTTCTTATCAGACACAAAAAATCAAGCATTAGGATGATGTGTATATTGGATTCAACCCTAATCGAAAAAAATATCACAATCTTAAACTCTTGCATTTCAATTGACAAAAATCGAATCAGTATTATCGTGTTAAGCAATAGTGCAAACTCCACGACTTTCTTTTAAAATATCATGAACTGTTTGATCTAATAAAAAAATATTGGATATGTATCACAGAATTGGTTGAACAGCACACTCACACACACATATTTCATATGTATATGTTTGTGTATACTTCATATATATATATATATATATATATATATATATATATATATATATATATATATATGCATAGTTCATATACAAATGTATAGTTCATATATACATATGTGTATAGCTCACATATTCATGTATGTAATTCATAAATATATACATATGTATAGTACATATATACATATATGTGTATATGTATACTTCATATATAAGTTATATATATATATATATATATATATATATATATATATATATATATATATATACATATATATATATATATATATGAATAGTTCATTGATATATGTTTAGTCCTTATATGTCCGTATCGTGGATGCAAAGTGATCTGACAAAAATTTGATGAAACTGACGATTGGAAGGTGAAGTGAGAAACTTAGGAGAAAGTAGGTGTTATATCTCAATTTCATATCATCATGTGGGCATGCCTCGATGCATTCCGGTAAAAAAAACTTGCCAGTAAACATGTGAACAGCAAAACTTTCTTTAAACTGCTGCAACTGTTCCTCTGAAAAAGATGGCTGGCATACGTGGAAATGCATTGCAGTATGCCCAAGTAATTAAAAAAATTTCATGTCACATCGGCTTTCTCTCAAGTTTTCTCTTCAGCTTTTAATATTCACACTCATTAATATATATACATATATATGATCACAATATTGCAGGGCAGATTCGTCTCTTTAGCCTTGGGAAAGAGTCCGATTCAGGGAACGGAGACCTTGGATTCTAAAACAATGAATGGAGTCTCATTACAGATTGTTCAGCACCTGACATGATATCCTTCTGGTAGTTTCTGTAATCAACCTGTACCAGACGTATCACTCTGGCTCCTTCTGAAAGCTGAAAGGAAAATTCTGACGACGCGGCATCCCTGTATACCAATACGGTTTGCTCAAGGGATATAGCCTGGAGGAGACGTTCCACTGCCCGTAGAGACAGAACGGAGTCTATCCATACTTGTTCCATACTGTTCAATATTGATCCTGTCCAGACTTGAAAAAAAACCCTGATGCATCAGTTGAATGTAAACAAAACTTCGCAGTTTTTTTCCTACGCATTTAAACTGGCCAATATTTCCTGTTTCATGTCCGAGTGTCTGACTTCGATAAGACTTCAGCGCCATAAATCCACATAATCAAAAGAGATTCAATTTCCAGAACAAACATCGTTCTTTCGCGGCGATAAAAATTGACAACCACCAAAATATTCAGACTTTCAATCATAATAAATGAAATCATCATTAAATCATCAATAACAGCAACAGTTGTCAGCTGTTGTAAGAACATATTTCTAACACCGAATTTTATCTTCTTTTTTCTCACTGCTTAATCTACAGGATGGTTTTTAGTATGCCTATCAGTCTATCACGTGAGAAAACAGAAAGAGACGAAGGTTAGATTGCGTGAATCTACGAACATTGGATTTTATGGTGTTAGGTAAGTTTTGCTGTTTGTCTCTATGTGGTCACTGGCTGCTTGTTATATAACTGCTACTACTGCTGATGTGCTAGTCTAGTTTTTGCCCAATTCACTTTGAATATGAAGACTGAAGATTTGAAAGGTTTATTGTGATAAGGACTGGGGTGTTTTCCTTTCCCATATAAAAACAATTCAGGGTTTTCCCCTAGGAACACTGTTAGCAAAGTAACGGGTATTTTACTAGAAATAGCAAGGAATTCCAATTCCATTGCAGATATAAGAAAATATACTCAATGATATAAAACAAACAAAGGTTTTTCTTGATTCATTACGGATGAAATATTGTCAAACATTATTCATTTCCAACTACTATTTCTTTCATGCTAAAATATATCAATAGTACTCCATAGAACTAATGTATCCTCCCGATAAATACCTATGGGGCTGAAAAATGAAACCTAATCGAGAGATTGACCCTAAGACTGAGAACCATGCAACGTACACAAGGAAGAATCATGGGGAGATCACAAGACATAACAATATATATATATATATATATATATATATATATATATATATATATATATGTATATATAATCAGTTGGCAATGGGCTGGTCATCTTACAAGAATGTCAGACAACCGATGGACATTACAACTCACAACATGAATCTCCAGAGATCACGTGTAAGCGAAGCAGTAGATAACAAGATTGAAAAACAAATTAAACAAGTTCAGAAGATATTGGCTTTGCTACGCCCATGATAGAGAGGTCTGGTGAATCCTGGGGAAGGTATACGTCCAACGACGGACGATAGAAGACTGATGATGATGTAGATGATGATGATGATGATGCTGATGATGATGATGAATAGTATCTTGAATTTAATTAGTAATAATTGAAGTGGTGTTAACCATTAATAAGTTTGACTAGTATTTTCTGTCCATCTTTTCGGTTGACTTTCATCGCAACTTAATCATACGTTGATGAAAGAAAATACCCGGCAAAAATAATTATGGTTGACAAGGTTTATATCTGATTAAATTGTCAGGAAAGGAAACAATAACAACTGTGGGGTCGATCAGGAACGATTGAAGATTAGTTCGTATTTATCATCTGCAAAGCCATCTGTTTTCATAGCCCAGTCTGTACTGCACTGCCATACATAGACTGGTTCCTAAATTAAGAGGTTTGAAATCTCGAAGATGAACTAGAAATTTTTTTCCATTCTTTAGTTTTGATCTGTGCTGCCTTTTCTCCGTGGTAAACTGATGGGTAACTTAGTCTAAATGAAAAGCAGTTTAAAAAAATTGTATTCCAAAATTGATAACCATCATCTCTTCTAATAACACAGTTTAGAGTGTGTTTAATTAACTGCTGAGTGTACACGGAAACTTGTTTAGAAGTTGCTCACACTGTTCACTAATAACAGGAATCAGGTCCTTGATTTTATACACGTGAGGCTACGTGCTGACTGTTAGACTATCCAAGTCAACCAACAGAATATACATAATATCCGACTGAAATATTGAGAATCTTTCCGAAACGTGGTAAAAGTTTCATCAAAGTTCAAAGGAGGATCTAATGCAGCACGTAATGCCTTGTATAAGAGTGATGATGTCGAGACATTGTATGTGAAGAGTAATTGTCCTTGTAAGACGTGTTCAAAAACAATAATTCTTTTATAATTGCTACTCAACCTTTCCATTAAATCACGAGCTCAAACCTTTCGAGTGCTGATGGTCCGATCCTCCACTATCTTCTATTTTAAGCCATAATAATCGTAACTGGCAGTCATCAACAATCTTCTGGACACTAAACATATAAAAAATCTCAGTCACCTATCACTGGTATTTTTCTTGTAGTTTATACAATTTTCGTCCGTGTTTTTTTAAATGTTTTACGTATACTTTGTTATTGTAGTACTATGTGAATATTTTCTCTCGTTGAGATCCTCAGTTGTTTACAAAGTGACTGTTTTGTTAAAAACAAAACAGTTTTGTCAATATTGCACCCCAG
>OY735240.1:1780000-1832500 GCA_963457665.1 Thysanoteuthis rhombus
ACAATCATTCAATGATAAAATACCATATCCATAACATTGACTTTGTTTACTGGTAACAAAATCAGAGGAAGCATGGATTATTACTTCCCTGTTATTGAACTTATCATTATGGATATGAAATCAAAAGTACTCAAAAAGGTGATCATCGGACAAATATCAGAGGAATTTGGATCATATTGCGAGACTTCATATCCGAAAATACAAGTTTAGACAGAGCTTGGACCGGACACTGTCATGGAACATTCCATTCATTGCATATGAGACCCATTTTCTCAAATTTAAAACTTTCTTTGATACCTTGAAACGACATTATATAGTCACTGTTGATGTAATAAAGTCTCTAGAAAATGCACGTAGCGTTGATTTTTACTCCATGGTCTCCTCCGTTGATAATTCATCATTAAAAATTGGTTCAAGCTTTCCCTGAAGTTTGATATTATGAGTATTTTCAGACCTGAACCTATTGAACCAACGCTGAACAGATCGCACTACTGTAATGTTCACTCCAAATGTTTTGTTTAGGTTATCCGTAGCTTGAGCGGCATTATACATTGGTTAAGAACCACACGTTATTCTATCTCATTGTATAGACACCATTGCTGTGATGGATTCGTAAACCTTCTACAATTACAAGTTATATCTTCATTTAAAAGGTACAATTCCATTTATAAATATTTGAAAATTATTCTTCAAGATAGGAAAACGAAACAATATTTCATGTGTAACAACTAAACACAAAAAAAAAAAAAACCTTGTCTAGTGGTCTGAACACATTCTTTCAAAATGCAACACTGGGTAAATCTCTGATATCCAGGTACATTATGATATAGCATAAGTAGAGATTGGGCTAGCAACCATTTTGAAATATACAATGTCGGTATTGAGCTTCAGCGAGATGGGATTAGTGCTTAATATATTATCAGGTAGATTTATTCCACAGCCGATGAAATATCACTAGATATTGATGGATATTGCTAAATCATCATAATCATCAGCTTTTCGGCGTCTGTTGTGAGACATAAGCCCCACTTCCCAGATTCGTCACACTTCCTGATCATGGGCATCGCAGAGCCAGTATTTCATGAATTTATCTAACTCGTCACGCAATCATACTTTCTGCATATTCTTACATGTCAAGCCCATGGTCATTTGAGTTTTCTGTTTCCACGATATCTGGGACCCCTGTCCTTTCTTTCGATTATTGCGTTGTCTTATGATTGAGGTTGAATATGATTCTTTCGTATTCATGTTGCATGATTCTCAGTTGAGGATCAGTCTTTTGCGCAGATTCCATGTTCCAGCTCCATGGGTGACTATCAGTAGTGTGCATTTGTTGCAAACCCTTCTTTTCAAGACTAATGTGATTTGTGTGTTCTTGAGAGTCGATCTCTTTTTACCGAAAGCTTGCCAACTTTGTGTGATTTTTCAACTTAATTCTCCTTCTTATGATATTCATTAGAATCGCTGTCCTAGGTAGAAATAATGGTCTGCATTCTCACTCTCGGCGTTTAAGATTTGATGTATATCACTAAAGGATGCGTTGTTCTGTTTTGTGTGTGTTTATCCTCATACACATGATACAATAACCAAATTATATAGCTACTTCATATGGTGTCTTTTATCAATATCTATCAAGGTTTTTAGAAATGTCGCTTGGGACTCAACATAATTGTTCATTGTATTAAAAATCTCCAATCGCTACTTTTGCCGCATCTTTGCAGATTAAGTTTCAGTTTTGTTATTTCTAATCCGATTTAGAAAATTAGATCATGTTCAGATATTTGATTAAGATAAAAGCAGGAGAAAATTGGTCAGGTAATTGTAGATAATATTGGATTATAATCGAACAACATCGATTGAGAGATCTTGAATGGCCAACGTATTAAACATTTATTCACTTGCGTCTTGAAAATATATCCGTCTGGGACAATGAAAATATCTACAATTGGTCGCTTATGTATATAATCGTAAAATCTCATTGCTAATTAATAATTGATCACTGGGAGATTTCGTTATTTACTATATTGTCATTTATGATACTCACACACACACATATATATATATATATATATATATATATATATATAATTGTGTCATCCATATACAGCTTTTTTTACATCTCTTCAGTGTGGCTATAGACTTTCCATTATCCTATCCAGTTCCATGAGGCAGGATTGAAACCTTTGCTTCAGACCCAGAGGCCGGTATCCTACCTCTGAGCTACGGTACTAGACGGTCAGTATGGCTGAATCCAATCGATATATCTATTTGTGCATAAATTCCCCATCCGCCAGAGTGCTCTATTCCTATAGTAGTAGGCTGAATTTTCGAGTTTTTAAATAATTCAAGTGATCTATTATTCAAAAGTAAATGATGCATACATTTTATACTTATGTTTTGTTCATTTAATTCATGGATTTCGTCATACCTTGCACGAAAGACATTGACAAACACTGTATACTCAACATTTTCATCTGTAGAAATGACCGCGATTGACAATGTGACAATAGCAACGAGTTGATAATGAGAGCTTTGCTTCAATAATTTGAATTTTTTTCTAAGTTCTAACAAAAGAAACGTTGATGAAATGATTGGTCCATTCAAAGTTTATGGAAACCTAACAAAGATTTCAGACGAAGGCATGAACTTATTCCTCCCCTCTACGTTTGGTAAATGTCGAGATAGTTGAGTTTTTTTTTTATCCCTGTAAGGCAGTTGATCTTTGATGAGCGACGAAAAGGCGGTTATGACTCTTTTATCCTGTAAAGCAGTTGATATTTAATGTTTGGTAAAATCCCCAGTTCCATAAAAACGTCGAATTGCTAAAAGAAAAATGGCCTCCAAAGATCGTTTGAGAAATGTAGACAAAGTCATTGCCCCAGTTGTCATGTGATAAGGTAGAAACTGAGTCTGGGATTAAAATACTATTTTATTTGCTATATATACCATATTTATTTGCTGACATATACCATAACTATAGCAATGATAAGCAAGTTTGATCTTTATCTTGCGCTTCATTGTAGCTCCTACAATCGTTTAGCTCCGTAAATTTCGATATTATTCTATGCAAGCCTTTAGCAATTCAAAGATCTTGGTGAATCTCCGATCAATTCTCCAATTTTATCCTCTGACCTGCGAAGACAAAACTCAGCAATTGCACCTGACAGGGACTTTCAGGCTTCAAGCACCACGGGGATAGACATTGTCTTAAGGATAGAGACATAGGAACATACTGATATAAATGCCAGTCTGTCTCTACTTTCTTTTCATGTTCGGCGTGAAGATTTTTTCACCATCTATGTATTGACTGCTTCTTTATAGCAACTCTACAGATACCAATTTACCTTTGGTAGTAAGCAAACAGCATTAATCAGGAAAAAAGAATAATTCTTAGTTGTTTACTCGCAGCATAAGGAAATTTGGCCAGAGTAATGTGATTAAAAGCAACCACTAAATCAAGATGATGGTGAAAATAGTAATGAAATGATTTACAATAGTTCGTCTTGAGAGAAGTTGGTACCTTTCTTTTCTGTGCGCCACGTTGTAGACTGGCTAGAATTTCCAACCCGATTCCAAAATGTATTCCCGGCACCCCAACTGGAGAGGTCGAAAACTTCCCGGACTTCATTGAGCTCGACTGACACTTCTATTAATCAGAGTTGTTGGTACAGAGACCCTTTTTGGAATTGCTGTCAGGTATCCTCCATATTTCAATGATGTTCCCAAAGTTGTAAATATCATTAGAATATCATTGACATGTACCTGACTATTAAGGACCACCCAACTGAAGAAAATAGTATGTGTTAATAATAATTTACGAAGACCCTTTTCTACATTGGATGAGTAACTCTGTGGGGATTTCTTTCTTCATGCTCACAACCAGGTAATCCAAATCTGAATTTTTTTTCATCTCACAAACCTGGTTTTTTTTTTTTTACATTTTTCATCTTAGGTTTTCTTCTTTCTTTTTCTCCTTACAAAATCTTTTTTTTTTCTCCTTACAAAATCTTTTTTACAACTTTTTTAAACCTTTCTCATCTTCTATATATTATATAGAAAAAATGCTTGTAAAATCTTCTGTCTAGTTCGATCAAAATAACCTATAATTCCCTTCCACTTAATAAAAGATTATTTTCTGCAATTCGTTTCAAATTCCATTTTTATTTCTAACGTCCGAAAGCAAAAGATAGAGAAAAAAAATATTAAAACGAAGAATGAATAATTTCTTCAGGTTTCAAAGGAAAATTGATATTTGTTCGTGTTGCACTCGCTTTATTCGTCATAGAAAAAGAACTAAGTTCGTTTACGAGGCCTGATTTGGATAAAGCTGAGATATATGAGCGGTAAAGACGTGGAAGGATCGGATTTTTCTTTTGATGTCAGCTCTTTGCGTATCAGTTTTTTTTTAAATGACAGGCCTTATCATTTTTATTGACGTATATGTATATGTTTATTCATGTATTGTACACATTTCGAGTGAATAGATAGTTACGCTTGCTTCATACTCCGTAGGAAAATAACCAGCTGGTTTTGATTATGTCTATTGACATACAGAATGAATAAAAAAAAGGAAAAACAGATGCAATATAACGTGTTTATATAAACATACATATATATATACATACATTTATATAAACATACATATATATATATATATATATATATATATATATATATGCATATATATATATACATATATATATATATATATACATATTTATATATACATATATATATACATATATATATATATATATATATATATATATATATATATATATATATATATATATATATATATATATATATATAAGAACAAATGATTATATGTGTCCGTCTATACACTGCTGAAACACTGCTTAAAAATTCGCACAGCTTAACCGAATTCTGTTCGTATTATAACTGGACCGAGGGAAAGAATTTAGCCTCTCTAGTCTCGCAACCATTTTTTATAGGATTTTAGATCAAGATTCTACTTACATGTTATGATAATGCGAAACTGAACAGTTACTTTCCGTTATCTACACATATACAGTGTCTATTATATTTTTCAACCTTTTTTTTAAAAACTTTTTCATTCCCTGTGCAATAAGTATTATTTTCTAATTAATTATTTTGAAAAAAGATACAATTTTTTGATTATCTCCCTCCGACTCAAAATAAAAAAAATAATCACGTGGAGAAGAAAAAAACTTCAATACTGAGACATGAAAAAAATCGAAACAATTTGTTTCACATTTATTCGTGGAAAACTGATCAACATGGCTGATGTGTAGGAACTAAACAGGTCTGGTTAGTCACTGAATAGTAAGTATCCACGATTTTTTTGGCAGCATTCAAAGATGGGAGTGATCAATTAAGAATTGGGAAGAAAAGATGACCAATGAATGGGTTACATCTCTCGCCTTCTGTTGGTTAGTGATCGTAAAGAAAAATCTTAATTAACTGGTCTGATAAGTACATAAGATCCCGTTGATAAAGGCTTTCCCTGAACTGAAATCGTATCAAAAGATTTGCCATCGACGCAACAATACTATGAATCTTCTGATGTAAAATGGTGTTTTTAATTCTTAATATTAGACAGTCGTTGTATTCAAACAGTGAAAAATAAGGAATGTACATAATGTTTCATCTACGCGTAAAAACTACTTAATGTTTTCACACTTGCAAGTTCCCCCCCTGCACGGATGTTTTTACTTATTTGCTGATCATCTACCAGGCTTGTTAGATGCAATGTATACATATATATACGCACACACACACACACACACACACACACACACACACACACATACTCACTCACTCACTCACACACACACACACACACACACATATATATATATTTATATATACATATATATCATTGCGTCATCCACAGATAGCTGTTTCGATGTGTTACATCTCTTCAGTGTGGCTATAGATTTTCATATATATATATATATATATATATATATATATATGTAATCAGTCTTCTATCGCTCGTTGTTGGACATGCACTTTGCCCAGAATTCGCCACACATCTCTATCATGGGTATTGCAGAGCAAATTCTTCCTAAATTTGTGTAGTTCGTCTCTTTATCTTGTATTCTGCCGGCCATTATTGCCGTATTTGCCATTATATATATATATATATATATATATATATATATATATATACATAAACATATATATATATATATATATATATATATATATATATATATATATATATATATATATATATATATATATATAATGGTTTGAAAAGATAAAGTCAATGGCAGAGTGGCAGAGTTCTTTTGCTTGATGTTCCTTGCGTGGTGAAAAAAAGAGTCCGTTCTTAATGATAAGTGCCTTTGGCGGATTTTTCTTTCGGGAATAATGGGTAAAAAGAAAAATAGGAATCCCAGTTGATTGAAGCATTCTCCATATCAACTGAGCAGAATATACAAGGACATAAAATGAACGTGGAAAAGAAACCTTTGCATATCTTCACAACAGAATTGTGCCTTCACTAATTCAACTGACTCTTTAAACTTCATCTGCCGTACATTAGGTTAAATTCAATCGGTGATATGAAAGTCTTTACACGTTGGTGTTATTGTGTCGTTGGGAAAGTTAGAAAAATAATGTAGCATATTAAACTTCTGACTAAATGCTAACAAAATCTTAAAAATTATCCTCATTCAAGAGAAATTTGATTTTAAAATCGCGAACAAGTCATTTGGTGAAAGTTGTGAAGATCTGGTCAAGGTGTGGACTGAACACTTCTTGTTTCTTTTGAACGATTATACTATTTGATAGATTATACTATGACTGGTTATTTGAACTAAATATCCCGATCGAATACACGACACTCAAAACTGCATTTAAATTAATTTGATTTGATATTGCCAAAAACAAAAATATATGGGAACGTATGAAATTTTGAACTAAATACTGACAAATATTTCTTTTGAAGAAATCTAATTTCAACATAGCCATGCATTGATATATATTATGTAAATTGAATCGATTCTGTGTTTTGATAAATGGCATAAACATTATTAGCAGACATTCTGTTCGTAACTTTTTCTGAAGAAAATGAATGTGAAGCAGAGGTTTGAATGAGTAGTCGTACAGTCAGCTAAACGAAAAGCAAATACTTTGCAAGCAAAATTATTCAATTTTCTCCCACCATCCGAATTCCTTGCTTGTTTCAAATTTTATCTTAAAATTCAAAATACCTTCCTGTAGATGTATATAACTTGATACCGACTCTGATAATGTACAGAGTAATTTTTTGGTTTAATGTCTGTAACACTCGATTCTTCCATCGAGGTTTGGAAATTTCGCTGATAAAAATACTTCCTATCTACCATTTTAGATTATGTACTTTTTCTGCGAAACAATTTGAAAATCAAAAAAAAATCACGAGCTCAATATGGTAGACGTTAGTAAGGGTTTTGGTCAGATCTCTCAGTATAGATGTTCTGTTACAAACTCATGCTTAATATATGTTAATATACTTATATAAAAAGCAGTGCAACTTTTCTTTTGTTTTCCTGTCCTTAACAGTGGAATCGTTTCATCAGGTGTAATAGAAAATAGTTAATGGGAAATATTCGCTAGCCGTTATTTGAAACTATAGACACTTCAACTGTAACAAATTCAATCTTTTGCACAAATCATTTCATTGAAAGACAGTTACTGTATTTAATCTATCTAATAAATCCCGCCTGACTTACACAACTACATAGTAACAATATAGATGGAACAAACGTCTCTCTGAGAATAGATATTTTTTCCAATCGTGAAAAAAGAAAGTATCTGGATATATCGCTCAGGACAGAATCTAATTGTTTTCTTACATCAAAAATCGCCAGGCGATACTTTCTACTACAACTCTGCGAATTAAGTTTCAGACTTGATATTTCAAATCAGATTTGGATATCCGATCACATTAGGATATCGGATTAGGATAAAAGGAAGGACGCATCGATCAGGTAATTGCAGATAATATTCGATTATGATAGCAGAACATCCATTGGGAAATCTTCAATGCTCAACACATCGAAAAATTATTTGCTTGCATCTTGGAGATGTTGCCGTCAGGGACGGTGAAAATGTCTACAAGTAGTTGCTTACTTGCAATAACTAAAATCTTCGAATTGATAAAGAAATAATTTATTTGAGACGTTCAACTCATAGTTCTGTTATTTATATACCATGAAGTGTTTTGTAATGACTAAGCCTTGCTTTCCCACTATGATTTTCAAGCTGAATTGTATGATGGAGAAACAAGAAATATATTTGAATTACGCGGCATATCAACATTAAAAATGCGAGGAATTATACTAGAATATTTCAGTAATACAGAGCAAAACTTTTATGTAAGTAGACAGATATACTTTTTACTTCGATCTCTCATTAAAAAAGGTGGACATCCCGCTAAATCTAATAATAAACCTACTCGATAAGAAATTCACAGGAGACTTGAAACGCAGCCCACATTTTAAGAAGCTCTCTTTTGGACTGTAAGAATGTATACCATAGACCGTCAAAAAATTTTGCAGCTAATTTACATTTGGTCATGAGGACATATTCAATCCGAATTTCGTTATTCGTGACGTGTTTAGTAAATGGTTCATTTTTCTCCCGAAAGAAGATGGCTATTTACATATATTCAATTGAGCAGAACATTCGTAATCCAATGAGTTTCGACTTTTTTAGAATAACATTGGCAGCAGGGGATGTGTGTTTCGTTGTCCCAAGAAACACAACAAGCTTATTGAGTAGTTTCATCATCAGATTTTGTTGAGATGCCAAACTATTCAACGAGAGATTGAAGTAAAACTAAAGGTTGTATGTATATGAAAATGGTCATATAATATTTTGTTTCATTAATACGTGATGGTTTGAATAGTTTACCCTGGAAACATTGTCTTCCATCATTCATGTGGAATGTTCTTTGCTGCACATCACTCACGTCAGCATATTTGGAGACCAGATACACTTCGACATGGAAACAGTCTTCTACTGTAGCAGAGTCATCTTTCGACAGGACTATGTATTCTACCGCGTGATCTGTTATACGGTGAATGGTTTCAGAAACATGAAAATGTTGAGGACTAACAACTTATCATACAGTTTTCGATAAAGTTCTGATATGTGTGTGTGCGTGTGTGCATGTGTACGTATGCGCTTCTTTCTCTGTTGTTTTATCGGAAAGTCAAATCTGGCAAGAAATTAACTTGACTTTTATCGCGAGGAAAATCTTGGTGTCGACATCAAGATTATATATGTGCACATGCACACACACACACACACACACACACACGTACACATGCACACACATGCACACACACACACACACACACACACGTACACATACACACACACACACACACAAACACACACATAGGAAAATTGAGAAAAAATAGACAAGGGGAGGTTGTCTGTATTATATAGAGTGTCCATTTGAATACTTGGAAATGATTCAACCAGAAGAATACACGTTCTACACACATATACTCATCCACACCCAACATGCACACACACACACGCACACACACACACGCACGCACGCACGCACACACACACATGCACGCACACACACACACATGCACTTTTGGATCTTGGATATCTCACGCTATATGAAGCGTTCAAACTATCCCTTTGTTGCTTTTCTCCCTGAAATCATAGTTCATAGTTGTCGTTTTATCGAAAATATGGACCTGACTTCAATCACGTGGAGAATCTTAGAGTTGACATCAAGATTACTCTCTCTCTCACACACACACGTATATATACATACATATATATATATATTTATGCATATATATTAGGCTCCATATTTGTGAGTACATACGTGCTTCTATTAACGTATTTAGAATCTAAGCACACACAACTAATAAATATCCAACGCAACTCATAAGTAAAGATTTTACGCCGTGCATCTCTTTGAGACGATCGCTCGACATCGAACGTGTTTTCCAAAAAGGAATGTGAATAAAGACTCTTTGAGGATCGGGTTTTTAAAAATGAAGATATAACATGACCAAAAAGATATGCAATGTTGGAAATACGCTGGAAGGGTGGAAAGTAAGAGGCAAGCTGGTTTCTGCAAGAATACATTGCCGTGTGAATTAAGTAGCTTCGTGGGAAGAACATGACTTTAGTCAGAATTAAACTTTATATTGAGGTTGTTTCAATAACACCTATGTACATTCATTCTCGCGTTTCTCTTCAGAATTCACTTCAATCTCTGAAATATTGATATTGAATGATAGCTCAGTATTTGAAAAAATGTTAGAAGCCTAACGTTTATATGTATATCCCGATTATTATGTCAATATCATTCACGAACCGAGGAGCACAATTGTAACCTTGCAACGCTTGGGTAGGCAATTTCTTTCTCTCTACTGAATGAAGGCATTTCAAATTTCGGTTATATGGGTCCTAACTTTCATAACGTCAGTCATCGCTAACCGGCATATATTTCTATTTCATGTATCAATCTTTTGCCTAATCTCCTACTGCGTTATCTATATGTAGAGCAACAATCTGTAAAGATTCAGCACTATCCATTATATCCTTTCTTTTTGCAGTTTTTTTCATAAGTATCATGAGCCCGTCAGTGAGTTCAGGAAAAAATTGACCTTAAAAATCTGAAAAACAAGATTCATTAAAACTAAAAAAAAGCAAAAGGAACTAGAAAGATAGTTAAAAAAAGGAAAAAATAAGAAATAAAAAAACAGGAAATTGTGTTGAAAATGAGTGAATATTTCTGGATTTCTTAATCGGAAAATGGAAAGAAATTAATTTTGTCATGTATTGTGTGACATAAGAATTGTATTTGGGTTAACCAAATTATCTTGTAACTATCTCTTAATCACAGTTCATCCCCTTTTGAGGACTTTTGTGAAAGAATAAAGAATAACTCACGTGGTTACTGTCAAAAAATCGATCAAACAATAAGATTTCCCGCTTTTCTTCGGAAACTCCTCTTCAGTAGGTTCAAAAAAAATGGTATACTCAATATTGAAAGATAACATATTTCAAGCTCAAACGAGAAAAAAAAAAAGGAATGAATGTAAAAAATGATTAAAAAAAGTGGTTACTCAGGAAATTGTGCCGGAAAAACCATTTGGAGCACTGAAGAAGGAACATGAAGGAAAAAACGAAGAAGATTTGATAGAAAGAAACATTGACGTATTCGGAAAAATATTAATGTGTATCTGCGATATAAATCAATAAGAAATCATTTTTTTTATCATCTGTAATCGTCATTTTCGTTTTTCTGACTGCAAGCTGAAGTGTAATTAAGTCATAACATCCGAGGAACTGAGAGACCCCCTGGGTAGCACATTCCTGTGTCGATACGATCGTCCTTAAACACCTGATGAAGGAGATTTTGAAAATATATTAAAAAAAAAACACATGTAGAATTCATTTTGAGTTGTGTCACTTGAATTTAGAGCTGATCTTACTTAACTGGCTTATTTTTTAACCGTCTTCTGTAGAATAATAAACTATATTTGAAAAAGATGTAAGATCTACCCCACAGTTCATGGAAGTGATGCCAGGAGACACTACGTAAGCAGCTATTCGTGGGGCAAAACTTTTTCTGTGTTTTCACTGATAGTTTGCTGCTTATACTACTACTACTACTACTACTACTACTACTACTACTACTACTACTACTACTACTACTACTACCACTGACAACTCAAGACAACGTTCGACTACCTTTGCAACTCCGGTTCCTGGTTTTGAATTGTTATTCTCCTTGTCTTGTAGCCCAACAAGCAATTTTACCTATAGCAGGGGTAAAGATGTATAAATCCCTAAGGGTATGAGAGTATATATATATATATATATATATATATATATATATATATATATAAAATGGTTTGAAAAGATAAATTCAATGGCAGAGTGGCAGTCATGGCCAAAGTTTGAACTTGACTGATTCCATTGCCACGCTGTTAAGTACTACACAGCTTCGACCTTTTCTTCTTCCTTCCATCAATAATAATAATAATAATAATAATAATAATAATAATAATCTGAGGAATTTTCTCTAGCAATGAGAAGACCACTGCCAAGTCGAAAAAAGTTGTTTTTTCTTAGACCTGCACGTGGGTAAGTGGAATTAAAATTAAATTTAAAATTATTATATTTATAATTTATATTTCAAAAGGAGTTGTCCCATAGAAGTATAGAAAAGCGAGGGGCGAGTATATATATATATGTGTGTGTGAATGAACTTTTCCACTTGCAACCTCCTCCCCCCCCCGCCCCCGAGATTAGTATAGTATAAATTGGCGGTGGCCGCTTGGCCATCTATCAACCCAGCGGGCATTGGAAGAAGAAGAAGAAGAAAAAAAACAACGAATATCGAAACTTATACTAAGTCAAGACTTATAACATTTAAGGGAGACATATGATCTTTTATGCACGCAACCCCCCCCTCCCCAAGAAAAAGGCTTAGTGTTATTTCTTTAGTTCAACAATCAGGCAAATGTCATATCACTAGATAGATATCTCTGCAAGCCTGAATGGCTTGTCCTTGTGAGGCCATACCCTGGGTGGTAGGAGCTGGTGGGGCTCTTTGATTACCACTGTGCACATAGGTCTCAATGAACCCACCAAGGTATGGCGCTACCTTAAAAGAACCAAAAGGGCCGGTGGGGCTCTTGGGCTATTTCCGACTCACATCGGTCTTAACCAACCCACCAAGGTCTGGTACTACCTCCAAAGAACCAAAAACCCCAATCATGACAGTACAACCAAACCATTTTACCGCAAAAAACGGGGCACAGATCCAAGACCTGTGTGTCGTAACCGGCAGGTGTTCCCTTGTTAGCCACCAGGAGGGACCCGGTCGTCATCCTGTGACTGCTGGCCAAAATCTCGGCTCGTATACCCTTAATGGCCTTCAGGAGGGACACAGTCGTCACACAGCTACTGTTGGCCAAAACTCGTATACCACTAGCGATATCCAGGGGAAGCGCAGTCCTCATGGGGCGACTGCTATAAAGAACAAGAGAAAGAGATGGACAAGGGAAGAGAATAGACTAGTTATGTACTGTTACTATAAAAGCAAGCCTTCAGTGCGATCTTATAGGGAGCGTATGCTCCAAATATGGAGGGAAAAATCTGCTGTGGAAGTATCGAACCAACGCCTTGCTGACCAAGTAAAGCAAATTCAAAAGAAGAAATGGTTGTCTGGGACTGAACTACTAGAGATTCGCATTAATGTAGAGAGAGATTCAGGTGACACATCTGAAAAATGCCCCCCCAGCACAACTAGTACCAATAACAAAACTAGAATAATCCCCCATGAGACCCCCACAGTAAGCTACGCACCAGAGGGTGATGACGAGGCACCAACGGAAGAAGAGAAAAGCAAAATACAAGCTTTGAAAGAGATCATGCGAGGAGAGAAAACAACACTCCCCTCCCTAAGAGACAAAGACAGAAAGAAAGTCGGAGAAGTGACCGAACAGGTCAACTGCCTCTTACAGCACATAGAAACAGACACCCTCCTAGAACTCAACAACCTAATTTATGCAGGGGCAAAAATGGTAGCACAAAGCTTCACAACACAAGATAGGAACCTGGGCACTAATAGGGAAGGGAAACCCAACTGGGAGAGAAGGTTACAAAGGCAGATCTCCCAACTACAGAGAGACGAAGTACTGCTTAGAAATACACCACACACAGACAGACCACGAGTAAGACTTTATAACAAATATAAGGTAGCGCAAAAAGGCATCGCAACTGTAGTCGAAGAGTTACACCAGAAAAGACTAGCTAAAGAGGCAAGACTAAAAAGATACAGACTAAGATCGGCCCAATACACACAAAACCGCACATTCCAAAACAATAAGAAAAAGTTTTACCAAGATTTAAATGGGGAAAGAAGGCAGGACATAAAACCAGATGCCACAGAGGCCAAGAACTATTGGAATAGCATATGGGGGCACCCAAAAAGACACAATGTAACACCACAATGGTTAGGAAACATGAGAAAAGAACTAGAAAATATAGACAAGGGAGAACCAATAGTACTGAATGAAACCACATTGAAACATACTCTTAGGAAAGTAGCCAACTGGAAAGCACCGGGTCCCGACGGGATCCATGGGTATTGGTTCAAAAAGTTCACCACGTTACACGGCAGACTCACCCACCTACTCCAAAATTGTCTAAATGAAGGCAAAGCACCAGAATGGATGACTAAAGGCAGAACCACCCTCATCCAAAAAGACCTGGGGAAGGGGAACATAGCAAGCAACTATAGACCAATCACTTGCCTACCACTTATGTGGAAAATCCTGACCGGGCAAATAGCAGAGAGAATATACATGTCAATGGATAGAAGGGGGCTACTACCAGAAGAACAGAAAGGGTGTAGGATAGGAACCAAAGGGGCAAACGATTTACTCTACATAGACCAGATGATCTTAAAAGAAGTAAAGAAAAGGAGAAAGAATATCGCAATGGGATGGATAGATTACAAAAAGGCATACGATATGATTCCACATAGCTGGATACTCGAATGCCTTAGAATGTTCAAAATTAGCGAACCGGTGGTTAAATTTATTGGTAATTCAATGAAAGACTGGAAAGTAGATTTGACAGCCGCAGGGGACAAACTAGCCGAGGTAGGGATAAAAAGGGGAATCTTCCAAGGAGACTCGTTGTCCCCACTATTATTTGTTCTAACAATGATACCGCTTAACAGAATCCTGAGAAACAGCAAAGGATACCACTTCTCTAAAACAAAAGGAAAGGTCAACCACTTAATGTACATGGACGATATTAAATTGTTTGCAAAAAACAGGGGAGAGCTTGAGACTCTGTTCAACGAAGTAAGGGAATATAGTGAGGACATAGGAATGGAGTTTGGGATAGAAAAATGCGCAATCATGGTGATACATAAAGGAAGGCTTTCAATGACTGAGGGAATTGAACTTCCGGACAACAACAAGATTAGGGCATTGACTGCACAAGACCGATACAAGTACCTAGGTGTCCTTGAATGTGACACGATAAAACGGGAAGAGATGAAGGAGAAAATTAAGAGAGAATACCTCAGAAGGATAAGGAAAATATTAGAAACCAAATTAAATAGCAGAAATCTAATAAAAGGAATGAACACCTGGGCTGTGTCAGTAGTTAGGTATACAGGACCATTCCTAGGATGGACAAAGGAAGAGCTCCAATCAATGGATAGGCGAACAAGGAAACTTATCACGATGCATAAAGCATTACATCCTAGGGATGATACAGATAGGCTATACGTTAAGAGAAAAGAAGGTGGTAGGGGGCTCATCAGCATAGAAGATTGTGTCCAGAGAGCTAAAGTAGTCCTAGATAGATATGTGCAAACAAATAGTGAAGAAATCATAAAGAGCGCGAGGGATAGTGCAACAAACAATAAAGTAGAAAACAATGGAACAGTACAGCAAACTAGAAAAGAAAAGTGGGAAGGGAAAAAATTGTACGGCGAGTTTAAAAGACAGATAAAAGATATAGCAGACGAGAAATCATGGACGTGGTTACGAAAGGGAAACCTTAAGAGAGAAACAGAATCGCTCATCATGGCAGCCCAAAACAAAAGCATAAGGACAAACTACATAAAAGCAAAAATCGATAGAACACAGACAAACAGCAAATGCCGCGTGTGCGGTGAAAGAGATGAGACAGTAAACCACATAACTAGTGAATGTAGCCAACTCGCCCAGAAGGAGTATAAGCATAGACACGATAGAGTAGCAACGATGATACACTGGGAACTAAGTAAACAAATGGGATTCAACCATGGGGAAAAGTGGTATCAGCACAAGCCAGAGGCAGTTTTGGAGAATGACAACCACAAACTACTGTGGGACTTCGACATCCAAACTGACCACCTCATCCAGGCAAGAAGGCCGGACTTAGTAATAGTAGACAAAAAAAGGAGGGCCTGCCAGATAGTAGACGTTGCTGTACCTGCAGACCATAGAGTAAAGAAGAAGGAGGGTGAGAAAAGGGAAAAATACCAGGACCTAGCAAGGGAGTTAAAGAAAATGTGGAACATGAAAACCAGGGTAGTACCGGTCATAGTGGGAGCACTGGGAACTGTCCCCAAAACGCTGAGGGAGAGACTAGAGGAGATCGGGATTAGGGGGAGGATAGAGACCGTACAGACCACGGCACTGCTGGGCACTGGACGGATACTGAGGAGGGTGCTAGAGATATAAGGACTGCAACGAATCGTAGCTCTGTCATGATATGCGAAAGAGAGAGGAGACGTTAGCTGAAGACCTGAGGAGACTTATTGTCACTCAGCCTTCAGCGATAACCACTGGGCAACCGGTGTGAAACTGTAAATCGCAAAATTACTGCGATCTATGAGTACGAGGAGAGGAGGGCTGGAGACTTGAGGAGACTTGCTGTCACTCAAACTCCAGCGGTTACCACCAGGCAACTGGTGTGAGATTCCTAATAATAATAATAATAATAATACCTTAAAGAGACAAAATGAAGCTCCAGAATGGTTAGATAAATGAAAAGAGAAAATCAAAGACATAGACGCCAGGTACAGGGGTATTTATAAAACGGAAACCCTTTGTCCTCATTACTGTTCGTTTTAACCAAGATACAATTTAACAAAATCCTTAAATAAAAACAGCAAAGGATACCAATTCTCTAAAACTTAGGAAAAGGTCAACCATCACACGTACATGGATGACATAAAATATTTGCAAAGAACCGTGAAAGACTTGAAACGTTGTTCAAGAAAATGAATGAATACAGCAATGACATTGCAATAGCGGAATGAATCAAATTATTGGACAACAAAAATAATCCGATCATTAACCATACAGAACTGATATGAATACAGCGGAATGACGAGATGAAACGGGGAAAGATTAAAGAGAAAATAAGAGATTACCTTAACGAGATAAGAAAAGTATTAGAGACTAAACTAAATAGCAGGAATCTGATAAGAGGAATGAACACATGAGCAGTATAGGAAGTGAGGTACACAGGTCCATTCCTTGGATGGACAAAGGAAGAAGTCAAATCAATGGACCGACGAACAAGTAAGCTTATTATAATGCACAAGGCCTCAAATCCCAGGAACGACAGTGATAGATTGTACGTAAAGAGGAAAATGATGGTAAAGGACTCGTCAGCATAGATTGTATCAAGAAGTCTAATACAGGATTAAAAAGAATATATGCATACAAATAGTGGAGATATTAAGAAGAGCGCCCGGGAAATTGCAACGAAGAACAAAAATTTGGTCAACAAATGGAACAGCAGAGCAAAAATAAAGAAAAGGAAAATGGGAACAGAAAAAAACCATACGGGTAATTCAAAAAACATACAAAATACCGCAACTGAGAGATCATAGACATGGTTACGCAAAGGAAACCTAAAGAGAGAAACAAAATCACTCATCATGATAGTCCAAACGAATGCATCAGAACAAACTGCGTCAAGAACATAATCAACAGAAACCAAACAAACAGTAAATACCACCTATGTGGAGATATGGTTGAGACCGTAAGCGACATAACCAGTGAATGTAGTCAATTAGACCAGAGAGAGTACACAAAAAGACGCGACAGGGTGGCAACAGTGATGCACTGGTAACTGAGCAAACGAATGGGATCCAACCGTGTGGACCAGTAGTATCAGCACAAACAAGAGACAGTCCAGGAGAATGGACACCATAAATTTTTCAGGGACTTTGACATCGAACTGATCAGTCAATCTGAGCAAGTTGAGCATAATAATTGTTTACAAAGGAAGAAACCTACCCAATAACAAATATGGCAGTACCTGTAGATCACGGTCAAAGGAACTGAAGAGGGTGTTGAACAAGTCATGGGAGTACCAGTAATAGTAAGTGCACATGGAACCGTACCAAAAACACTGAAGACGAGATTGGAGGGGCTGGGGATGCGAGGAAGGATCGAGACTATATAGACATCGGCATTATTGAGGATTGTGCAAATACTGGGGAGAGCACTTTCAATATGAGACTCACGATTCCTAGCGGGAAGCAATGGCCTTACAGCCAAGAAAAGGACTTGGTGGAGATGGTGCAAACCACAGCGATGCTGTGATAGGCGATAGTGATATGTGTAGGGCTGGAGATCTGGGGAGAGTCATAGTCATTCAGCCTTCAGCAATAAACACCACGATGCTGACTTGGAACCGTAATCCATAGCACCACTGTGGACTGTGAGTGTGAGAAGAAGAGGGAATTAACCTGAATAGACTCGCTGTCACCCAGCTCCAGCGGTGACCACAAGGGAACTTGTGTAATAATAATAATAATAATAATAATAATAACTGACCAGTGGTTGCAAACCTCATGGTTGAAGGCCGTAGCAGGAAGTTTCATAGTGGCAACCGAGGACCAGAGTCGAAAAATACGAAACCACCAGGCTAACATACTAAGAAATGATACTGACCCTAAATGTAGCTGTGGTGACTAAACAAACCACGTTGTATCAAGATGATCGGCCTCTCCAGAAGATAAATATCAGACACGACAAAAATCGAAAGCATCGACACTAGAACAGCTGTAAACATTATACCCTACAAGGCCTTAGTATTTTGGGAGAACAGATACAAACACCCACCGGATCCAGTCACAGAAGAAAAAGAGGCAACCATAATAAGGGACTCCAATATACATACTGGTAGAACTATTAAGGCGAACAGGCCAGATATCATAATGAAATCTATGTATATATAGACGTATGCTTATGAAAGTGTTGTATCGTCCAAATTATGTAAAAGCCCTGCCCACATTTTTTTAAAGCTCGGGCTGCCATGATTTACAAGGTTGCTGGCCTTCGCTCTCTAGTTGGGGATCAACTCATGACTCACATAAACTGAAATGATAATAATAATGATAATAATAATAATAAAAAAATACCAGGACCTAGCAAGAGAACTGAAGATGATGTGGAACATGAAAGCCAGGGTAGTGCAAGTCATAGTGGGGGCACTGGGAACTACCTAAAGACACTGAAGTCGAGACTGGAAGAGATCAGGATAAGGGGGAGGATTGAGACTGTACAGACCACAGCACTGCAAGGAACTGCGCAGATATTGAGGAAAGTGCTAGAAATATAAAGACTGCAACGTTAATTAATAGTGACCCAACAGAGGAAGGGAAATGGAAGCGGAAATGCAAACCGCAGCACTGGCATGATAGGTGAAAGAGAGAAAAGACGTTGGCTGAAAACCCGAGGAGACTTATTGTCACTCATCCTTTAGCAATGACCATTGGACAAACCGTGTGAAACTGTAAACTACAGTATTACTTTGATCTATGAGAACGAGGAGAGGACGGCTGGAGACTTGAGGAGACTTGCTATCACTCAACCTCAGACAGTAAGCACCAGGCAACTGGTGTTATATTGCAAATAATAATAATAATAATAATAATAATAATAATAATAATAATAATAATGATAATAATTCGAGCAAAGATTAAATCTTCAGGTTCTTCTAGTATGTGCCAAGATTTGACGCATTTCGATCGATAAAAACAATATCCATTCCAAATTCAGATATTCACGGACAAAAAATATCTAATTACGACACAAGAAAATCGATTTATTTTTAAACAAGAATAATTGAGTGATTACAGCCTAATTACTGCTTCTTAAGAAATCGATGGCGTCAAGTTTTTAATAACCCTTTTACGATGGTTTTGCTCTTAAGAATCGGCTTCGAAAAAAGATTCTATTGTGCAGTATGGATGGTTGAATAGATTTTGAGCAGACACACAAGAGGACTGAAAAACAATGTTTCAATTAATGAACTGAATACTTCATGGCTTATCAATATCTCTAATGTTTTACCAAGCTTAATTACGTAGTATGATGCCAACCATGAGGAAAATCATGGAGGGAATATTGTGTTCCACCTCCAAAATCCGTACTCAAAACTTCACTAGGAATCTGGCTTGATAACGGGATAATTATAGGATTGGTAGTGCTACCTTATGTCTACTTATGAAGATCAATTCTAAGTTAAATCAGATTTGGTCCAGTCAAGCCCATTTGGGAATTGGAATCGATCTATTTCGACATTTTCGACCCATTCAAAGGGCTATGATCGGTATTTTGAGAAGCTCTGTTATTTACTACATTGCCTCTCGGAATGGATTACTTTTCTCCTTGAAAAACGTCGGGTAACTCAGCTATCTAATCTATAATTCTATACCAAATTAAATTCTAAACATTATAGCATTCGTTATTCAAGAAGTTTAGAAAAATACAATCGATCGACGTAGAAGAATGATCTCTACAATTTAGCAAATGTGTTTCAATTGTAGTCATAGCAGAATGTGTGAAAGTCGAACCGATAAAACTTTTCATTTGAACAAAATTCCTCTAGACCCAATTGATTATATGAGATGTTTTTTTCTGGATGCAATCTCTAATCACATACAGGATATCTTGTTCTCTTATACATGTGATGCTTTCTTTCTATCAAATATATCGATTTACGATGTTTCCACATCATATATGGGGTGGGCTGTTTTCGTCTTTTTGGATGATTGGTTATATACGTCGACACCAATCCATTAAATGCCAGACACCAATGCTCCCTAATAAAAAAAAAACAACAGAAAACGGACCATTTTAATCCTGACCCTACTCTCATTTACCTCTCATATTTCAGATCAACCTGATTCTCACCAACACAGATACAAACATCTACCCTTCTACACCTACTGAACAAGTAACAATACACGTCTCCTCATTTCATTCTTCAAATCTCAAACATATAAACAGCATAGTTTTCATTGTGACCATTTATGAAAAAGGTGGTTGCTACCATCGGAAACATGCCCACGAGATTATAAATTATTTTTTGCGAATTAACACCAGTTTTCCTTAACTTTCACTACACCTATATATAGGTAAATATATATCAGATGGATAAATAACCCCACAATGATATTTATGAATTTCTACAATTACTTAAAAACTCTATTTTAAATTATCCCCCTTAGTGTACTCCATATGTATCATTTGGCCAAGATAGTGTGAATTGAATAAACAAATATAGGAAAGGGGCAGCTTCAAAAACCGAACCTGCAACGGATGAATAGCAGATTTAACGTAACCTTGCTCCGAACCATAGAGCAAAACAGTCCGCCAAGCAGATCAACGTCCGAATAACTAGGATTCGTCGAAATGTTCATATTGTTCATTCACTGTTTATACATGAGTTGATAATCGGAAGTTACATTAAAGCAAGGTACATTACTCATCTTTTTATACCGATGACGTCTCAGGACTAGTTCCACATATACGCATACAATACATAGATATATTGATTTGAACAGAATGCGATAGATTAAAGTAAAAATAAATGAACTGTAATACTTAGCTTGCCATGTCTCTCGCTACCTTGGTAGATATTGGAAGATAGGGATATAATGATAAATATGAGCAGATTGGGGTATATGAAAACTTTGATGGATAGGTATATACATAACTATAATTCAAAATAGATATCAAACACTGTACCCTAGTAATTATATTGACGAATACAAACATTATTTACAATTTTGATCTCGATAAATGTCACCACTTTAATCATCAATGTGAGATTGTCAACTGTAGTTACCAAACATCCACTTGAACACTTGCTTCTTTTTTCAGCTACTGAACAATACTAATAATGATGAAATCAGTCAATAGCAGAGCTAATCAAATAGATTTAACCATAGAAACATACCGAACGAAATAAATATACGGGTAGTAATCCTAATGATATACTTTCGACCCTTCCTAAGCTGAGCAAGAGAACTGAGAAATTAACATCAAAATATAAGGAAGTTGGTGGCAATGCCTAAAACTTTTCCACTCAAGATTTGGCGCTGAAAGACTGTTTGTGATGAATAGGTAGACAGGAAGTGTGATCGAAAATTTAGTCGATTCTGCTATCAAAGGTCTCGATGACTACATCTGTGCACGTGCACGTGTAGGCGCGTGTGTGTGTATACGTACATTTGTGTATATGCGTATGCACACATTTGTTCGTTCTGGGAATAAGGCTACTGATTAGAATGCCTGCTAAACCAGTATCTGGCTCCACAAAACTGATTTAAAACATATGTAGAAAGATTCTCTTTGAGCAATTCTTGACGGTGTCTTTGTAATTACGTTTTGCAATCTCTCGCTCCGAATTCCAAATCTCTTGGCAACCTTCCCATCAAATATCCTATTTTGTTTATCGAAAGACACAACCAAGCAATCATACCTGGCAGGGATTTCAGTCTTCAAAGTTCACAGTGGGATAGACAGTGAAACGTTTAGATAACCAGATATGTTATCGATTATATAGACGGATAAAGAGATTGGTAGATAGATATATACATACAATGAATAGAATGAGATTGATAAATTACTAGACGTCGTCCTGGAGAGCAATCTTCAGCAATCAAGTGTGTTTCACTCTTCATTGATGGGTGTATTTACCACCGGGTGCCGGGACCCCTGGCGACGCAACTATGTCCTCTCGTCAAACAGATATGGGTTTGATAAATGCAACTCGTATTTTGCTAAAATCAATTTGATAAACACAACTCTTCTGCAGTTTAGTAGTACTACAGATCGAATTCTCCCCTACCATATATTTTGAACTCTCACTATCAACAAAAGATGGTTGATTAATCCTGAGCTTAATTTCAAGGGACGAGAATACATTACTCCCTTGAAATGCTAAAACCAGTTTTTGGCAAAACAGTCAGGTTTTGTTTCAAATCCTTCCACTACAAATATTCAAAATTGCCAAAATTCCAATACTTTTATCTGGAACAAAAACCACAACATACCAGTATATATATATATATATATATATATATATATATATATATATATATATATATATATATATATATATAGAGAGAGAGAGAGAGAGAGAGAGAGAGAGAGATGGATAGATAGATAGATATAATTTATATATATATATATATATACATATATATACATATATATAGTTTATGTATAATAATCATTAATAGTCTTTTGTTGTGCATATGAACTAATCATTGAAGTAAAACACTTTTGATACACACGGATATGTATACATGTATCTATTTCTCTATCAGTATACTTACGCTTTTACCGACATATACTTATATATAAAGAGAAGGAGATAGATAGATAGATAGATAGAGAGAGAGAGAGAGAGTGAGAGAGAGAGAGAGAGAGAGAGAGGCTAACTTATTGCATAATTTTGCTTCTCAAGACTGATTTAAGGCTTTTGGCAATTTCCCTCTCAAATATCTTCGAGCAGAAATCAAAGTGACACAACCCAGCGGTAAGGCCTATCATTGAGCAATTCCCAGGAAAGCTTGTAGATAGGGAGAAAGAGATAGACATATGGATGTACAGACTTACAAAGATGGATAGATACATACGTACATACATAAATGATATGGAAATATAAGTAAAATGTAATAAATAAATATACAAATCAAAGTGATTTTTGATAATAGTTTTCATCGTTTTTCCACCGAGCTCTGAGTAATAGTTGCCAACTGTTTTGTTTTCCCTTGTTTTCTTTATCCTCATACCAACTTTCAGCTGAATAGTATATCCTATTAGATTATAACGTTTAATTTCTCTTTTGGCAAGCTCTTGGCAGAGCATGCTCAACGTTCAAGGCAAAAAAACTCCCATTCGCTAGGAAAACGCTTTTTTGACTGAATTTGATGTAAAAAAGTTGTTTGAGTTAAACATTTGAAGAAGAAAATTGTAAATATTTGCATTAACCGGATAGGGCAAAGAAAAATCTTATCAAGTTTCAACTTGTAACTTGATTTATGATACAAGGTCTGGTTTTAAATGATTACTCTTTCAGAGTACCATTCTTCTCCCTGCTTTTTTTAATCATCACGCTTCTGCCAATGCAGTCGCCTGCTATTCGGGTGGCTGATATAATCGGTAATATTCGAAGTATCTTAACAAAAATATTAGGTAGGGAGAAAAATTCATGATGATCCTTAAATCAAGAATCAGGTTATGGTCCAATCAATTTAAAGTTGGACCAAAGGTAAATAAACTGTTAGCGGTGTTTGCATACATTTTTGCACCCTTTCATGTAGAATAATTGGACAAAACCCGAGACAGGATGTTTGAGGGGAGGCTATTCAGCCGATGCAAAATTGTATTTTTTTTTGTGTCATCGATCAGTTTAAGCTATTCAGTCGAAAAAAAAAGAATTGTCAATGAAGAGACTGACATTACCACTATAGAAACGGCACAATATGTAATATAAGTGGATTAAAATCAATGTTCGATATTGAATGACTATTTTCAGATATTTCATGGTCAAAAATGACAATCTGGGGACCATGTAAAACCAATTCGATGAATTTAAAAAAAACTATCCATTGGAATGTGGAAGTTAACATCTTTCCTGTAGACACTGGGAAACAAAGTTAGATCTGAAAACCATACAGTTTAGGGAAAGAATTGACGTCTGTTTTCCGATTAACTTCAAAGGTGGCCATGTGAAATTTAAAATGGACAACTGTGGATGTATATTTCTTCCAATTATACAACGAAATCCTTTATTTCCTACATCATGGTCACTGTTATCAAATCAAAGCCATAGCGACAGTCTACAAACGGGGATACAAGCAATGCACAAAAGAGGAAACGGACATATTTTCTACTTTCTTTTTTGGGTGATTCAGTTCTAATTCTTATTTTGTTTCTCTCTTAGGGAAATGAAAAAAGAAGCAATGATGAAGATAATATACGAAAAGGACATTCGGAAAAGGAATAAATGTTTGATTGCTTTGCACTTGGTTTATACGTCGCAGGAAAATGACCAGCTCCATTTACAAGGCCAGATAGATTAAAGTCGAGACATATGGCTGGGAAAGCGCTTCTATATATATATATATATATATATATATATATATATATATATATATATATATATATATATATATATATATAGAGAGAGAGAGAGAGAGAGAGAGAGAGATAGATAGATAGATAGATAGATATATACACACACATATTTATATATATACACACACACACACACATATATATATATGTGTGTGTGTGTGTGTGTGTGTTTTATATGTGTGATATTTTTGGAAAAAATCAATTTGTTGCAAAGAGGAACCAATCCTATCTACAAGGCTTGGTTTCATAAAAGTAGCTGTATAAGATAGGGGAAGTGTTGTATTCTTGTTTGGACGTCGAGTCGTTGCAGGTTGGATCATGTATCTCTCTCCATGTACAGTTCAGTTCAAAGCAAATTTGCTAGCTGATAGCCTCATATTGAGTATGATTGGCTGGGTTTGATCTTGTGTGCGAACAATTTCCCATTCCCATAAAAATATATTCCTTTCATTGGGTGCCCTGGAACAGATTGGATTTGAGTTCAGGAAATGAAAAATTATCCAAATGTATTTGAGGTACTTGGGGTAGCCTTGGGATAAGAATCATTACTGAGAGATCATGTACTGAATTCAAGCACAGAGCTTCTCGAAGATGAGATCGCACCTCTTCAGGCGGTTCGGAAATTCCAATATTGACCATTTCTGGAAATTCCATAGTTGACATAACCTTGAAATTATCATTGCAAGTTACCAAAGGACAGTGCAACTGGCTGCATAATGAGCAACTGAAAGAAATGATATTTTAGCTAAAAAGGTATGTCTCGTTATTTGCGTGTCTGCAGTAAAGGCGAAAAGCAATAGACACAAGAAGAAAAATACAGTAGTTACTATTAATTGTCTCGTTTGTTTCTCCTTTTATCAACTTCGGGGTTCTTTGACTTATGAATGATGTCAAAAGTGCAAGCTGTCTGGGGTTTGAGAGAAAGTAGGGTACCTTTTCTCTGCGCGTGAAATTGACGTCTACTGTTTCGCCCTTCGGCGTAATCTGTGGACCAAGGTCTGTGAGTGGCCTCTAATGGGACAGGCCCCTTAATGAGGATATACATAACACACATTGAATGCTTAATTTATTTAAACTATGAAAATAAACGAATGTTGTTTCAGGTGTCAAACACTACTCGAGGACAATCGTTTCGTCCGAAGAGATTTGAGGATGAGTGAAACGAAAATCCTTTCCCGAAGTGCCCGTCTTCATTGATATATATTGGACACAATGCATATTGTCCTCTGGAGACAAACACCACTAGTGTTTTGCGGGCTGCAAAAGCATTTATGATTCAATAAGGGCCTGTCATCGTTGACCACCCTAACTCTGTGTAGTACACAACTGCATTTTACAAGATATCAGCCCTAACTTTATTCCGAAGTTAACTTACCCATACGTGGAATTTTGCAGTTGTAGATTTGGAAACAGTCATTTGCCCATTTTCTCTCGTTCTTTAAAGTTCACCTGATGTCCTTGCTACCTTATCTTTGTCAATCATTTTCAGCTCGTAAGTTGCAACCGTTTAAGAGTGGATAAAAACATACAAACCAACAAGTAATATTCATTGAATTTAGAAAACTAAACACACAAGAGATTTACTATGAAATATAAAATGAATAAGAGTTGTTAATTTAAATTAGGAAAGCTTAATGCTTCATGTGGGACGAGAAAAATAACCTTTAAAAATGGCATCTCGTAATCATAAGAGCTTTGAACTCGATGTGGGATCAACGTATTTTGGTTCGATTGCGTTGCGATTGCGTTGATGGTTCAAAAATCTTTACCCTGAGAAAAAATAATGGAAAAAACATTGAAAATATCTTTTGTTCTTAGGGATAACTGATCTTAAAATAGTGAACAGATCAATATATGGTGAAGATAGTAACAATCTGTTTCGGTGAGGACTTGAACCCATATGTTTCCCATTGATACTGTATCCAATTGATACAGTAGGAACAGAAATTTTAGTTGCTTGAACTGAAACTTCTGTTTCCTCTCCGTGTCACTCATGACAACATCCAACTTGAATGCTGTCACCAGACACGTTTTACAAAAATATATAGCAACATGTTAAACTTAAAACTAAATGCTGATGAATGATTTTCTTTAAAGGAACTTGATTGTTAAATAATAATCAGTTATTACATATTATCTAAATAAAAGTTAATTGCGTGTCTTATTTAACCATACAAACCATATTAGCTAAATTGTTTTTGTAGCACTTCTATCAAATCCTCAATACCTTTCATCCTTTTTGCACAGTATGCAGACTGAATACCGGAACTGGCTCAATTGAAATTCAGGTGAAAAATAAAACAATGATTTTAAAGGTAAAATAAAAAATCAATTAAAGGATTCAGAGCTTAATTATCAATTTTCCTCTCTGACATTAATATCTCATAAAAAAGATTTCAGATAAAAGAAACAAACTTGGTATCTACTTTGAGAATGAACAGTTTTATTTTCTCAGAAATGCGATCGAAAATCTGCATTAGTATTTTCACTGCAATTAATGCGCAGATCATATGAAAGAATCGATAGCAAAGATCAGTAAGCTAATCCTGTTGACTGTTGTTAATGAGTTCAATCCTCATCGGGTCCCCTATTCATGCCGTTGATATACACTTATGAATGAGCAGTGTGACTTTTTTGTCCTTCCATCTGTAACGCTGGTTTTTCTCTCTCAGAGAGAAAATATTCGGCTCGTAGAAATAATTCGTAGTCTATATTTGAAACTATATTGACTCTCCAACCGACATAAATACATATTCTCTTAAAATATAGTTATATAGAAAATTCAAATGCATCCCTTTTTCAGGTATTACATCCCGTTTATTAAATCACATCTGCTAGCTGGTAATAATATCAATGAAACATATACCTCTCTGAAAGTGTATTTCTTTCTCTTTTCATAAATACTAAAACTTTTTTCCAATCATAAACAAAGAAAGTATGAGGAAATCTCTCTCTGGACACAAACTAATTGTTTTCTTATATTAAGAGTCGCCAAGCGCCACACTATCCACGTACTTAGCTGATTAAGTTTCAGTTCCTTTTCTCCAAATCTGATTTCGAAAATCGACGACCAACAGATATTAGATTAGGAAAAAGGCATCAGAAAATCGATCATGTAATTGCAGATAATATTGGATTATAATCAATGGGGGAATCTTCAATGCTCAACACATTAAAGATATATTCGCTTGTGTCTTGATGTTGTCGGGAATAGTGAAAAAGCGTCATTTGTAAAATATCATCGCTGAGGAAGAATAAATCACTGGGAGATATTCAATGATGATTTTGTTATTTCCATCCTATAAAGTGTGAACTTTCCTCTCCCATTGTGATTTTTGAAATTCATTTTATGACCGAACACGAAAAAAAATATGTTTGAATTACGTGACGTATCAACCTCAAAAATAAAATAAGGGAAAACACATTTCAGTCTATGAACCAAGCATTCATATCAGCATACTGACAATCCAATTTTTTTACTTTCATCTGTAATTAAGAAAAGTTGAGTTCTCACAAAATGTACTTATACAACTGCGAGATTTGTAACTCTGTGGTGGAAGTAGGTCAGACTTGACACCTGTCAAGCCTCGAAATAAATGCTTCTTTAGGAGAGAATTCCAGAGCACACTTGGCAGATAGTAGTTGCATACTACTGTGTCACGAATACACTTTGATAACAACTGTCTGGATCAATGAGAATTTCTAAAATTCTACAATAAAGAGTTCGTTAAATGTCACTGCTGATTCATAATATATAATATATATAATCATATAATCAAATAAACAGAATGGCAATAAATCCAAGGAATTTTCCGTGGTCTGATGAGTTTAGCCTTTTCCCTGAAAACAGGGACGGCAAATTACGTGTTCATCGTCATTCTGCAGAAGTGTTGGTTCCATAATGCCCTTTTGGAAAGCAACAGACAATTAGAGACTTAAATGGTTCTGGAACATTTTTACAGGGAAACACTGTGTTCCATCATTCACGTGAAAGGTACTTCTCCTATTACCACCAACCACAACATCATCAGAAACCAGATACATTTCTTTATTGCAACAGTTTTCCACTGGAAAATGCACTCATTCACAATATACACGTGGTACAAAGGGTTCAGGAACATGAAAAAGTCGTAAGAGTTCAACCTTCTTTAAATTGAGGACCAACGTCTTATCATGCAAGTTCGGATAGAGTTTTGACTCATTAGTATATTTAAGCATATGTGTGCATATATATCCCTCTCTGTCTGTCCCTGTCTGTGTCTCTCTCTATATATGTATATGCATTGCCAAGAAATATCTAAGGAAACTGTTATTGAATCACCAGTCATCAAATTTCATTGCGAAACATTCAATCGAAACTTTTTAACCCATTAGCAATTTCCCTGTAGAGTTATAGCAACTCTATCCACCCATAATACAATCAAGAGGATTGTCATGTTTGGATTGGGCTCAAGTGATATTGAATTAATATTGACTCTAAAATCCATTGTGTCATGAATGATTGAATGGATTGCTAAACTTTTAGTTCCAGAGGCCCAACACGACATTTTCAAAATGTGACCGAAAAACTAAGATCATTGAAAATAATTCATTATGATGGTATTAGTGAGAATTCACTGAGAGTGTGAATACAACGGCCAATGTCAAATACTTACAAAAACAGAATTATAGTAATGTGTCCAATACCACTGGAAGAAAAAACCTGAGTAGGAGGGATTTAACTGGAGTTCGTTGGATAATAACCACTGGAGGGTAAAGCACAGATAGAAAGGACCTGAAATGTAAACTGGACGGAAAACCTAGGATAATGGCGACTACATCGACATTAAACCAACGTGAAACGTGAAGAAATAAAATCAAGCCTGTAGAAGATCTTTGATCAGTATGGTTATATTTGTCACCTTGACGTGTAGCCTCAGCATGAGTCATGCTAGAAAATATCCGATTATCCTTTATTTTGATTAATGCTGCATTATTTATCTGGTAAAAAAAACAAAAACATCAGAGATGTATCTGATGTTCAGAATTCATTGACTTCCAGAACATTCGGATAAAATGTTAAACAGGATTATTTTGAATATATATATATATATATATATATATATATATATATATATATATATATATATATATATATATACGCACACACACACACTCATATATATATATATATATATATATATGTATATATATATATATATATATATATATATATATACATGCTGGTAATTGTTAATCAATCAACTGATTTTGATTTTAGAAACGATAGCAACATTCACACACATGAATCTATTCATTCATCCGTCTATTAATCTGTTCCTGGATGTTTTGATCTATTCCCCTGTGCGTTTTCAGTCTGTATGGTTGTCTGTCTGTCTGTCTGTCTGTCCCTCTATACATCAATCGTAGTCTGTTTGTATCCATCTACCTACTTCTCTCTCTCTCCATATATATATATATATATATATATATATATGTAGAGAGAGAGAGAGAGAGAGAGAGAGAGAGAGAGAGAGAGAGAGAGAGAGATAGATAGATTGATTGGTATTTATTTGTAATTTGTCACTGATCATTTTCACGCATTCGAATTCGAAATCGCACTCATTTTGAGGAACAGATCGGTAACAACAAAATTGCAAATATTTATCTATTTTGGCTGTATTCTTGAATTTTTAGATATCGAGCTCAACCAACATAAAACTACTCTTGAAAGTTGTGGATATATATATATATATATATATATATATATATATATATATATATATATATATATATATATATATGTATTTGACAGAGTTTGAATGAAACTAAACATAATATAAAAGACAACCAGCATATACGTATGAATACCTCCTTCCAAGCATCCAGGCATTTTTAAAAAATAAATTTCTGCCTCCAGCAACTTTCAGCTATGTGTAAAATCAAACCAAGATAACTATTCTCCCGTAAATCTATTATTGTTAACTCTCGTTTACTGAAAATTTGAAAACTAAAACCAAGGTAAATTTCAATTTTTGGTTTGAGAAGAAGGGGACAATATAACAGTTTGCATGGCTTCCTCGAAGTAGCAATTCCATTTTCTTAAGACGTCAGCCATGTTTTCGAACGCAATCATGCAGACGACTATTCTTTTGACTGAATGAGATTTTTGAAATGTAAACGACTCTGTATTATTTGAAATAGAGATAAGTCCGCGGGAGATTTAGAAGCTTTTCATTTCAAGAAGACGAAAACTATTTACTAAATTAGATAGCGTGACAAAGTTTTTATTGTCGATGAATCGTTACTTTTTAAACAGGGAGTTATTCATTTATTTCTAAGAATTTCCTTTACCAGCGAAATGAAATTCTATCAATATAGTGATTCAATAATCATTTTTTTATCTCTAGAAATAAATTTAAAAGAGGTATTAGCAATATGAGAGGACCCGTACAAGAGCTAATCGAAGTAAACAGCAAACGTTTTCTTTACAGCTTCGGAAAAGAGAAAGTGAAACAAAGTGGAGTAGGCTTTCTCATCATTAAGGACCTCAAATACAACGTGGCAAGCTTCAAAGCCGTCTCCAACCAAAAAGGCAGTATCACCACACAACTTTCAAAGAGGTACAAACTGAATATCACTTAAGTGTACGCCCCCACTTTGCAATCAACCCAAAATTGACAGCTTCTACGATTACTTGAACTCCCTACTCCACGACGCCAGAAAATGCTTCAACATCATCATGGGAGACTTCAACACACAAGGAAATTGAGATTGCGTCGGCGAAGTCGGATATAAAGTACAGATTGAGAGAGGAAAAAATCTGATTAACTTTGCAACGGCTGATGGGTTCAAAATCATGAACGCCTTCTTCGAGAAGTGGCCCGATTTGGGAATGGACTTGGAGAAGCCTCAACTATAAAACGAAGAACGTAATAGAGCACATTCTAACCAACAAAGTGGCACCGTCAAGAACATTTAAGTCATTTTATTAATATTCGGACCATCCTCATCTTTGTTGTTTTTCATACAACGTTTCGGCCGTTGCTCTCTACGGCCTTCGTCAGGTAACATTTGGGAGATTCTTGGGAAGTAACGAACCGGACCCTTTATTTATCCGACGGGGGTATATCGACCGTACTCCCCTCTCTTAGCGTTAGTAGTATTGTTATACTGTCTCACACTAGGATCGAACCTAGTACCATCAGATTACTTAACAGTAATTTGTCTGATACTGTAACCACTGCGCTATGTGTCCATAAAGGGTTCGGTTCGTTACTTCCCAAGAATCTCCCAGATGTTACCTGACGAAGGCAGTAGAGTGCAATGGCCGAAACGTTGTATGAAAAACAACAAAGATGAGGATGGTCCGAATATTAATGGAAATAATAATAATACCTCATCTCAAAAATTCCAAGATATACTAACATTTAAATCCTAAAGCGAGTCAACGTAGGGAGCGACCATAGATTAGCAAGATGTAAAATGCGAGAAAATACCACTGCAACCACCACCACCAACAACAAAAAAGCAGAAAAATGTTCCACTCCAAACAGCAACCACTAAACATACCAAAAGAACGCACACAATCTTTCAAGCTTGAATCGAAAGACGGATATAAAATTCTTATCGAATGAGAAAACGACACCAACATCAATGAACTCAGCAACAAAATAACAGCCTCGCTAATAGACGTCGCCACTATATTTAAACCACCCAGCACGCAAACAATCAATAAAATCTAAGATGAAACGAGGAATCTCTTGGACAAATGGAAAAACTTCAAGCCATCAACTTCAACAAGAGAGAAAGAACTGAAGAAACCGAACTGAAAAAAAAGAATTTAAAAAAAAAACTAGAAGAAAGTGGAAGATACAAGACAGCATTCATCGAATCGACTCTCAAAAAAGCTCAGCACTTCAAAACTATAAACTAAGGCCTCAATTTAGGACAGAAGCAAATTGCCAACACACTCGAGGAAAAAAGAGACTTAACAACAGAGACAAGATTGTCGAACGCACCCAAGAATTTTATCAAAAACTCTATTCCTCTAAAACAACAAACAAGATACACAAGGGGGTATACATCGATTTATCCTCCCGATAGTCACCCATGGAGTTGAAACAATGAACTTAACCAAAAAACAGACCTGCGACTTGCACCTCAAAGAATTATGCCCAACCTCACATAGGCTATGTTGCAAGAATGACAACCAACCAATAGACATCACGACTCAAAACATGGATCATCCGAGATCATATGTGCAACTGAGGCTGACAGAGTACTAGATTGAGAGACAGACTAGACAAATTCAGAAAATACCGGCTCTGCAACGCCGATGATAGAGATGTGTGGTGAATCCCTTGGGAAGAATACATCCAACAACGGACGGTAAAAGACTGATAATGATGATGATGATGATGATGATGATGATGATGATGGTGTTGTAAATCATGTTTCTCTGTTTGTTGATACAATGTCTGAAAAGTTTTCAGTTCAAGATTTCAAGGTAGATCGATAGGAATGTATGTTAAATTTTGTTATCACTGATCAATTTCACGCATCCAGTGAAATCGTTTCCATTTTGTGAAACTGATCTGTGACAAGATTACACTGTATTCCACATTTTTTCAAATATTGAACACAATCAGTATAGATGAAACAGCACTTAAAAACAGTGAATATATATATATATATATATATGTATATATATGTGTGTGTGTGTGTGTGTGTGTGTGTGTGCGTGTGTGCGTGTATGTGTGTGTATGTGTGTGTATAAAAGCGAAAATAGAACGCATTGCTTAAATTCAGCCTTACTGACCGTCCAGTTTAGTGGCTCAGCGACAGGATACCGGCTTCCTGGTCCGTAGCGAAGGTTCAAAAACCTGCCTCGTGGTACTAGATTCGATAACCGATTGTCTATAGCCACACCGAAGACTTGTAATTCTACAAAACGGCTGTCAGTGGATGACACAATAATTATATATATATATATATATATATATATATTAGAAACCATTACAGCTTCAAAAACTGAATATTAAAAAAAACTTTTTCAATATATATATAGATATAGATATACGTGTGTGTGACAGAAGGGCAAGGAAAGTAATATTAAAAATGACTACTACACACACACACACACACACACACATATATATATATATATATATATATATATATATATATATATGGGTACCTATTTCCCTGCTTTCAGGCATTTTATGTAAAGATCCATGGATGGATAAAGAATTCATTAAATTTTATCACGATAAACGATTAATCCATTTTTATAGAGAATATTTCCCAACGGCACCGAGCATATTTTTCCCTAATCATATTATAATACCCCGATGTACCTATTAGCCTCAACCAGTCGCAATGCAGATATACTTACATATTTAAATATCTCTATCTTTTAACTCCTACCCCGTTCAATTACCTTTATCTGCGTTACTAGTTAGTAAGATAAATACATAAGAATAAAACGGCTTATAACAATAATCAAGTAAGTGAAAATAGTTTTGATATGTACAACAGGAAGCATTTCACTGCAAACAGTCAGGGCCGGTCACAGGGTTCTTGGCGCTCTAGGCAAGTCTGAATATCGATGCCTTTCATTATTGATATTATCGTATCTTCGAATATTCGTATTACCGAAAAAATAAGACAAATACTAAAACTCCGACTTCACATTGATCCCGGGATTCTTCTTTCCCAGATTCTTTATTCTGTTTGATTCATTCATTTCCATCTTGTACTTGGAAGGTTCTCCTGTGTCAGACGCCTGAATGGCACCTTTCAACAATTGTCACCCTTGGCAATTGCCTGTGTATGTTTGCGATGTGTAGCGTTGACACAGTCTGTAAACGTGTGACGCTATTTAAAAATACTTTCCCCCGTTTCTCAGAATAACGATGTCATTTTATGAATATAACATTATTTATTATTATCGAGAAAGTGTCAATTTATACAGCTGACAAACAATTATCACTTTAATGGTCTTTTTTTCTTACATATAAATATCAATTTTCTTATTTCCACTATTATTCCGTTTAATGTATTCATTTTTCCGATTGCATTCGGGGAGTCTTGCAGTCTGACACACATGAGAGGAAGCACCTACCAATTGGCACCCTGGGGATTTATTACTGCTAACTGAACTGGCACCGTCTAAGGCATGTGTAAATTTTTAAAAACATTACACTCTTTATCTCGGGTACAATTTCGTCTTTTGTATATTTGCCAACTAGTTGTTCTGACTGTTAACAGTTTTCACACCAACCCAGGAGTCAGGGTTGCAGTAGCGACGTGAAATAGCAAAGACTGATTACCGTTGGTGTTTCCACATCCGGTCCGATTGGCTTACATGTGTTAGGCTGTCGTTGTAGTAAGGAACAGCGCAGAATGATTTCACCTGGTATTTTCACACCAAAAGCGTCGGACATACGGGTGTCCTAGCAAAGGGAAACGGTGCTAGATGATTACCCTTAGTATTTCCCCACCTGTCAGGCATAAGGGTGTCAGATTGAAGGGATCGATTGGGACTGTGGAGAATGATTATCATAACTTCTGCCTCCTTATGGACTTGGGATTAGTAATCTGAAGAACAGCATTATATAAAAAAACTAAGTTGCTCAAAACAATCACCACCGGCGCCAAACGTAATCTTCTGCTCAACATCGAATTAATTTTTAACATTTTGTAGCGCTTCTCATTTTCTTGACGTGCAAGCTCAGCCGTTCTCCTTTAGCGAATTTTTATGTTCCGACCCCAGACCGTTTTGCATACCCCTACCCCACTTCTCACCCATCCCCTATCCCCACCCTCCTTATATTTGGATTCTATTCTCAGAGCCTCTCTTCTGCTTACTCCCTTTCAATGAACACTCTTTGGAAGACTGACGGAAGTTTACAAAAAGGCTGCTGAATATAATGTATATCTTTCCTGTTGTCATCATTAAATTTGCGCGCTTAAATATTTAAAGACATTTCACTCTGTTCCTCGGCGTAATGTGGTCTTTTGTTAAATCTACAACTTTGCAAGACAGCTTTCACACCTGGACCATCAGGCATATGGTTGTCACGATGTAGCAGAGGGTAGCGACTCAGAATGATTACCCCAGGGTATTCTTACACAGAGAAACCGATTAAGCGAATTAATGAACTTTTGCCTTTCCAAATAATCATGTCTCAATGTGATTAATATTATATGAACCTTTTCAGGTTTTAGTGCCAGCACCTTGAAAATTTTCCTCTTATTGGTGGACAGCATGAATGTTGATATCAATGTTCATTGCGCAGCAGTTTTCAAAGGTGATAACTAAAATACCTATTAGTCGGACACCATCCCCTGGGTAGTAATTTGTCTCCTCCTCGGAAGCCATATAAATTATAAATTGCATTAGTTTGGACAATTTTTTCTCGCTTCATTCGACCTTGATAGGACTAACAATAATTGCCTGGGGACAATCTTCCTTCGGGTGTTACAGGAGCGAAGGGCCTTGAATTATTTGCTGCCAATTATAGTTTTTTTAACTTTGTAATTCCTGGGCCCAGGTTCTCTCGTAAAAAAAAAAAAAAAAATAGGATATAGAGATTGTTCAATGAACGGATAAAACGTCTTTTTTTTTTCATATAAATGTACTAAAAAGTAAAACAGAATATCTGATTTGATATTTTTAATGAATATAAAATGCCTTAAAACATGAGTATACAAAAAAGACCATCGTATATTCATCGATTCTTTTGCTTTTGTAAACGAACTCTACACTTTCTTGTGGGGTATTGTTCCTTAGTTATTCGAGGAACACTGAGAAGAATGGAGACAATATCGTGAGGTGAAAGCTATCACGCATGGCACGGGGCTGAGCACTTACAAAGACGGATTATCTCATCTGTACCAGCTAGAATATTGAATATAAAGCGACATTTCTTTGCTTTCCCTTCATTTGTTTAATGTCAAACAGAATTTAATCAACTCTGGATAGTCTAGTAAAGATGCCCCGTGGATGATACACTTTAGGTCGTTATAGTTTGCTATGCAAGCTCATCAACCCTTTTTGATTCGACTATGTATTTTTTGCTCTATTCAGATTGCTCGTTTCATGTTCCCACTGTCTTATTGATATTTACAAAGCTAGAAAATTCAGTGATGAACCGTTAGCCGAGTAAGCATTGACCTTAGTAAAATGAAAAATCAACTGAACGTATATGTAAAAACGTGTTTGTTCATTCGACCCTCTTTTGGTCTTTCTTTCTCCCTTTTTATGCCAATTCTGCCAGTATCCTTTTTCTCCGTCCTCTCTTTCTTCCTGTTTGTCTTCGTTTTTTTTTTCTTGCTTCAACTTTTTCTTGTTTTCCCAAATAGTTCCTCTAAACTACGACGTATAATATGTATATTCAAAGATGTTCCTATACAACTGGTTTTGGAAAATCAGGTCCTGCAAAAGCTCCGTAAAATCAATAAGACTTAGATGGAATCTCTCCCTGCATTTTTCAATGAGCAGTCCTCAAATGTTTTTGCTTAACAGCCCATTCCTTCATTGTTAAACTATTTAAGCCGCCTCGAGCAATTGGCATGTCTTCACCCTGTATAAACGTTGATGTCGGTTCAAAAAGAGTTCCTAGTTAACATAACATTTTTATTAAAATTATTATTATTATTCTATCGGACCAAATGCCCATTCATTATTATATAAGCGTTAAGGGACCAATAAGAAGTGCAGATGTTGATTGTATATAATAAGACAAAATTGGGTATAAATCAGTTATTGGAACTTTGGATTACCAATCAGCTGCTTAGTCCTGTCGGTAGAGCAGCATCTTGTTGAGATGGCGTCTTTGTCATTTCTTCATCATTTGTCAATTTGAGCTATTTAGGCCGATTGGCATATCTACACCATGTAACACACACACACACACACACATACACACACACACACACACACACACACACACACACATATATATATATATATATATATATATATGGCACTGTTTGATTGTTGAACCTTGCTGTCGTCGGAAAATACACAACTGATACAAGCTCTGGGACAAATCAGCCTTCAACATTCCATCGTTCAATAGATATTTCCCCTGATATTTTTCACTCCTCAGCCTGATGGCACCAAATTATTGTGAATTTACTCAATTTATCACCCTATCCTATTTTCTGACGGATACAAATTTCACTTATGATCTCAAGGAATCTATTCAGTAGAATGCAATGTCATGCAGCTGTCTGATTTTAACAACGTAGCCCGTCCTTTGCCATTTGTGTTTATTCATAGCTTCCAAGATATCTCTTACACCCCTTTTCAAATAGAAAATGCGCAAACAGTGCATACCTCTTCAAACACCATCGTCTCTAAAATCTGAATAAGAGTCAATTCATATACATCAACCAGGCAGGGGAGATAATTTCAAAAGTTCTACCTCAAAATTCAATTGATCCTTCGCTTGAGTCCTGTTTGTCCGTTTGCCCCATTGTTGAGAGGAGAATAGACGGATTTATACCCTGCAAGATAGCTTAAGCAAATAGTTAATAAGTTTGTATCTTGGTCCCCAATCTATTGTAACATTATATATATATATATATATATATATATATATATATATATATATATATATATATATATATATATATATAGATATAGATATAGATATAGATATATATAGATATATATGGATATATATATATATAGTCTGCAAAGTATATTAGTTAGGTGTTTTTCTACTGATAGAGCGATGGATATTTTCTTTAAAAATAGTGGAAATCATAAGTATAATAATCATATATATATATACACACACACACGTATATATATATATATATATATATATATATATATATATATATATATATATATATATATATATATATATATATAGTTTGATCAATACATAGGCATCGATATTTGACCGATTATTCACATGTGTGTGTGTGTGGCCTAATTGAATACATTTTCCTGATCTCTTGTAATCTATAGACGGCTTATTTTAATTTTAGATAACGATGTCCGATATATATATATTTATGGCTTTTTTCCCGAGGGACATTTACATCCTCTGAAATGGGGTGACTGAAAACAGTTTCATTGACCCCATCAAAATGCATGAACTGTGAATTGTGAGACAAAACAAGACATTATTTTGGTCTGCATTCATCAAGCCAAATGTTGGACAGAGTATATTTAATGGCAACTTACCAACATAATATCTACTGTTTTTATCACCGATTTTTGTGTCGTCTGGTAGTTTTTGTTTGGCACAAGATACAGTTATGGTCTACGTTCTGAAATTTAGTTATGCACAATCTGATAAAGGCTGTTCAGCAACAAAAAAAACTGCCCTCACTCTTTCATGCCTAAATTATAAAAGACGAAAAATCTCGTCATGTCATTGTCAAAGATGATACAGTGTATACGCAATGTTTCTTTGAACTTTTGCATATAGAAAAGGCAGGAGAGAGGAAGTTAGAAGTTATCAATACTTTGGAGGTTCATAAATCTAAGTAACGTTTCATTGCATATGAGTAATATCCACTTGATATTTGAACTTATTGACAGGTCACACACACCAACTGTGAAAAAAATATATTCTATTCTATATTCTTAGTAAAAATTGGGGAGCATTTTCAAAAACAATTTAAGCAGACATTAACGAAAATTTGTTAAATCCAAGATTTCAATAATAGTTATTTATCCGGATAATTTTGATCAGGGGTTTTAATATTTTGGTTGGCAGACATCAATCATGGCGTATTTGAAGTTAATGTAAATGACAAAAAATAGCTGTTGAATAGTCTAGAGCTTGTTAAAAATTTTCAAAGTTGCTTTTCATTTTTCACGACCAAAATCAAGCAAATCTCTTCCAAACAGAACCAAACTTGAATCTTCGAAGTATAAGTTTTTTGCTTGTTGAGATAAGCGACATATAATTTCTTTCATTTTATGACGAAATAAGTAAGACCAATTATACATGCAAAATATGAAAGGTCCATCGGTGTTATATCATCATCAGCAGCAGCAGCAGGATCAGCATCAACAGCCTTTTAGCGTCCGTCGTTGTGATTGACCTTCCCCAAGATCAGCCACACCTGTCTATCGTAAGCGTCACGAAATCAGTACTTCCTCAACTTATCTACTTCACGTCATCTTATATTTTGTCGGCCCTGGTTTCACTTGTGATTTCTGGGGATTCACGTTATGAATCATGATGTCCAGCAGTTGTCTGACATCATATATTCTGTCATTATCTTGGACTTCTGTCTTCCCTCCAATATTTATATACATTTGTAATATATCTGTCCTGTCTCGATAACTCTCTATGTGACGTTGCATGGTTCTCAGTTTATGTGTCAGTCTTTTGGTCAAGTTCCATATGCGACATTTTTTATGTGTCACAGGGCAGCAGTCATTATATATATATATATATATATATATGTATATATATATATATATGATGCTCTCCCTATGGAATAGGGCACTCTAGTACATGAGGAATTTCTGTGTAAATAAATATATCGCTTAAACTCAGCCTTACTGACCGTCCAGGTCCGTAGTCCAGAGGTAGTATATCGGCCTCCGTGTCTGAAGTGAAGGTTTCAATCTTTCCTCGCGGTAATGGATGGGATAATGGAAAGTCTATAGCCACACTGAAGAGATGTAATACATCGAAACAGCAGTCTGTGGATGACATATATATATATATATATATATATATATATATATATATATATATATACATACGGAAAAAAGTTTATTGATTTTCTTTTTACGCATATTATGAATATGCTAGACCACCTGAAATTATCTTTAATGAAACCTTCAGTGAATCTTCAAAGACTCTGAACAGAAGAGTTTGCGGACAAATCATATTTAGGTCAACAAAAAATCCTATGTGAATTATAACAAGCGAATCTGCGTGATCAAACGTATAGCAATTAAGCTACAACATCATTTTCGATGGTTTTCAAAAAAAATTGTAGGAATGAAACGGAAGACTATTTTGATAATAAAAACCTCTTAAATCGTCTCTAAATGACTCTTGCAGAGCGATGTAAAATCTTTCCAATTGTGTTTTATTCTTTAAACCTCTGTTAGATTCTTATAGGATGTAGACGAGCGGTCTCTTTGAAGAAATCTTTTGCAGACATCTTTTCAGGTTTTAGGAAAATTAATGGAATCGTTTCATCATAACCCAGGATGTGATTTGTTTAGCTACATCGGATTTGCATTAGGAAATTCTTTTATTCCTGAAGAAAAATATAGAAGAAGAAACTTTATTTGGTATGAAAGAAAAGGACTTATTTGAAAGACATATTGAGTTAAATGCAGAAAATAGATAATATAGGAATAGTGAGCAAAGAAAGAATGAAAGAATTAGAAATTAATAAGAGGGAAGAAGGAGAGAATGGAGACAGAAAGCCGAAAAAAAGTTAATGAAAAAGGAATGAAATCATAGAAATAGTGAAAAACTGCATATGTAATCCATTGACTTTCTCTTGACTTCTACTGACTAAACCTAAAGAGATCTTACGGCTGGCAAAAGGCAAAATCTAACGAAAAAATTACTCCTAAACCCTCCAAGATCGTTGAACGCCATATTTGTTATTATTTTTATCAATACAAGAAAAATATAACTTGATGATACAGTTATCAGATAAAGCATTGTCAATTATTGAAAAAGTCTATAATATTTTCTTTATATTGAATTTCACAGTTGCCTCGCACGCAACTCTGCGAAGGTCGTCATTCTACTGCATTGAGTAAATAGAATTAAAGAGTGAAAAATAAGCTCAAGCCGAAATTCGAACTCACGTTCCTCTTACTTCAAATAAATATAGATTTCACAAAATCTCTAGTTTTACAATTTTAATGTAACATATATATATATATATATATATATATATATATATATATATATATATATATATATATATATATATATATATATATATATCTATATCTATATCTATATCTATGTATATATATATATGTATATATGTATGTATGTATGTATGTATGTATCCATCTATATATATATATATATATATATATATATATATATATATATATATATATATATATATATATATTAATTACTATTCTGAAATCTGAAATCTGAAATCTAGTTTTTCTCCATAAGTAACAATGATCTTTGATGGTCTGCCTACTTATAAAAAATCAAAGGACCACACTCATTGTACTGATATTTAATTCATAGAACGCACTTCTTCATCTCCAAGTCCCGGTGCATAGTTGAGAGAATGTTGCTGTTGACGGTTAAAATCGCCCCCGGATTTTGTAATGGGGAAGAAGCTCAAAAACCTTTATGAACGGTAATTCACTACTGAATCTTTCGATAACAAATCTCACTCTCCTTGGAGAGGGGCCACTACTGAACAGTTTTAAGAAGGTTTGCCTAATGAAAAATTCATGGACTCCAGGCTTTCAAAATATCTGCCTAAAGGAAAAACAGTATTACTAATGTGGACCCCCAAGGGTATGTGACTCCCCTCCTTGAAAACCGTTGTGCAAATATTGAAACCAAAATTTTAGGCTCACAATTTTAGAGTTACGTCCCTTTACGTTTTTCTTCTTACATTTTCTTACAAGTTTGAACACAATCAATCATGTAAATTAGGCACTTGAAATACAAGGTATATAAGACTTACTGGACGATTCAACATCATCAAGATTAATTAAACATTCACTTGACACGCTGAATACCATGTTGGAATCTTGATCGATGATTTACATGAGAAATACCATCTTAGAGAAAAAATAAAAGCTAAATATTCTTTTGAAGCATGAATTACAACGTCAGGGAAACAAGGATTCACAAGGTACACGCACAGACCTATTTGACCATCCTCCACCACATCGGATAACGAGATTCGAAGTACCTAATGCAACGTTAAGAGGGCAATCAATAAATCAAACGAGGAATACTTCAGAAGAATTCATCATCACACGAGATTATCATTTGACGCGTGGAATACAAAACAATTCACATTAAACGACAGGTACCTTCCTCATATGACCCAAATCATTCTTTATTAATAGACATATATTACAACTTTCAGCCACTTACTCATCAAAATCCAACCAAACTCAATTTTTTTAAGGCTATGTTGTTAACCAGTACTTTCCGAGAGTTCGATCTATTCCGATCTTTTGTTTTTATTTAAAAAAAAAGCCAAAAAGCGATATCTTTTTTCAGAATGTTTTGAAGCAAGCCGTCATAAAAGCAACGCATACCATTTTCTTTTATCTCCTTGATCCAGTTTCTAGTCCTTCTTGCCACGGTCACCTCCGATGCTTTTTTTTACAATTTTGGGGGTCTGGGAACGCTTGAAAAATTTTTCGATAGAAATTGATGGAGATTGCTTTTTCATTTCAGGCCATTTCTATGTACAAATGTTTTTATTTGGATGATCTACTTCCTTATAAGAGGGGAAACCAGTACGCATATCGTTGAAAAACATATTGATCTGTAATTGCCGGTGTTTTTTGTATATTTTAGTTAAAAGAGACAATTTGAAATCTTTGATTCTTTACTTAGCTGTAGAGGTATCTGCGCAACCATTGAACTGAAAAGATTCTCGCGCACACACACACACACACACACACACACACACACATATATATATATATATATATATATATATATATATATACATATATATATATATGTGTGTGTGTGTGTGTGTGTGTGTATCTTAGACAAGTTGGAAATATTGTTTCAATCAATTCAGGATGATCTAGTGTTCAAGTGAGAATGAAGTCGTTCATGAGTAATCTCAAGATACAGTTGGAGTTATCAGAAATTCTATGTTATCATATGCTACTCAAGGAATAATAGACACAAATATGCCGGTTTATACATCAATTGGTCATACCAATGTTATATCGAACAAGGGTGCACAGTATTTGGCCACAAAGCGTGCGTTACTAAGCTACGTAGAGACAATATCATTTGGCTAAATGAAACGAAATGAAACAGCAGCAACTCTTTCCCTCATCCTTTCAATTTCCTTACTTAAGGATATATATTTATTATACGTAGAAAAACAACCGTCAAAATAAAATCAATTCGACAAAAACATCGCAGTAGACAATTGACAAATTTGACGTATTCAATTGATTTGAGCGTTTTTTCTTGGAATTTCTGGTGGATCTTATTGTGAAATTCGTTATATAAACCCCTTCAAAGACTTCTGGTGCATAAGCCACTCATAAGTGAAAACATCTCTCGATTGTCAGCCATTGTGCATGAATATTGGTAATACTGAACCTGTCTACTTTTTGAAAAGTATATATATATATATATATATATACACATATATATATATATATGTATTTGTGTGTGTATGTGTTTGTGTGTGTGTGCGCGTGTGTGCGTATTTATGTGTGCACGTGTGCGCGCATGCCTTTGACAAAGAAAGAAGATCAAATAGAATGTTTAGAGTTAGTCCTTTCTGAGACTTTTGGAAGCATGTAATGGGTTTTTCAATCGGTAATTGCTTGCGATTTCCTTTGCAGCCGTCTTTATATACTTTTTTACCGATCCTATCGATTAAAGACATTTTTGAATGTTTGTCTCTTCCATGAATTTATAATTTTTTGGTCCATTGATATGTCCCTAGAAAAGAAATAATTTTGTATTCAGCTGCTTAATTTATTCATAAAGTAATTAGTATCGATAAAATAGGAATTAGTACTTACCGGGCATATGAGCTTAGTAAGAAGTTGTTTTTTTTATTATCACAAACATCATCATCAGCATCATCAGCCCTTTAAATTCTGTTGTTGGACATACGTCATTTTCAGTCTGTCAGTTTTCTGTTTTTCTTAGCATAACTGTGTCAGTAAATTTAAATGACAGGTTACTGTGTATTACTGAAAAACTTGTTGGTTGAGAATTTCTTTGTAGTTTCTATACATACTCCCTTATCGATTATAGACACTTGAAATTTTTTTCTCATTTGATTTTGCAAATTTTTATAGAATGAAATGTCTTCCGAGAAGATCAAAGAGAATTTCGTCTTCGACAAGTGATTAACAGTAAGCTACAAATGTTCACTCGCAAGAGAACTTAGTTTCCTTTCTTTGAAGCATAACCAGCGCAGATTCCGTTTGCATAAAATTTGACAAGTTTTTATCCGCCTTAAACAGAGTGGACACAATGTCAGAGTTATTCTGCCGATGAATTTGGGAGGTGTATATATATTAATTAGCTTCCACATATCAATCTGTCCGTCTCTTTCGTCCACACAATATCACTAACATTCTCATTGAGTTTCAGTAACATTATGTGAAAGGGTCAGAAATTGTCTGAAGAATAATGATTTAATTTTTGGGTGGATCCACGTAGGTTTACTCCATCTAAATAAGAGCTATACGTACAAATCTCCAGATTTATTCAGAATTTCTCGTTGAATTCTAATGAAACGTCAAAAGATGGTTAATAGCCTACGGACGGAATGATTAGATACTTGTGCGAATCCATGAAGTTTTAACAGTTACCCCTTCTGCATTGTAACTATTCATGAAATTATTTTCATTCAGTTATGACTGACTTTACGGTTGATATTAGCGTACGCTCTTCCAATGCTTTTCAGTTCAAATGTCAGTTTTGAATTATTGAAATTTTGTTTTTTGAATGTCTCCAGAAGACTAAAGAGAATTGTCTGTTCGACTGAGCGTTATCAGTAAACGACACACGTTCACCTAAATGACAAACAATCCAAACAAAACACATTTTTATTTATTCATAGTGTAATTAGCACTGTTTCGGGCTGATAAAATATTAAATAGTACGTATCTGTTGTAGACAGGCTTAGCACAACGTTGTAGTTTTTATCTGGTCAATCAATTCAGGGCGATTTGGTGTTTAATAATAAACCTTCGAGAGAATTGTGTCAAAAACCATACAAAACCTATAAAGTTGATATATCTTTATGTTTTTCCTTAAATACATATAGGTATTTTCTAGTAAAGATTATATATTTTCTGTTCGAGTTATTTCATTTGATGGAAAATTTTTATTCATAGACCTACGAGCAAAGGACGCTGGGGGCAACTACCTCCTCCCAAATTCGTTGAACACGATGTAAACCTTTCAGCCAATCAAAACCTTTGTTCCCCTTATTCAAACATTTCAAATACGCACGCCATTTTACTCACAAACTCCTATTGACCAATTTGTAATTCTCTTCTGAAAGTCACATTTATGTGTAAAGATATAATTTTGGCACTTTTTGGAGTGAATAACAACCAAAGATTGAGACATTCAATGGATAAAAGCAAAGCCAATGTATTGAAAGGGTTAACATTCTTATTTAACTTAATTTTTATAATTCATTTTGGTTACACGGGTTTAACAATAGAGAACACATAAGCCACTAAACATCTTCAATGTCCCTCATGATATAATATCCAGATGGGATGCCAATGGTAATGATCTCAGCTTAGAGCAGAAAAGTAAACGGAGGTTTTTTATGCTGATCATTCGAGGAGGGCCAACCAGCCCTGGAAATCAGCTTCTTAAAACTTTCCCCTCCTCTCTCCGAGAATAAACCTCGACGATTCACATAATTATTCTTAACTAGCCCATCAATGTGAGAGGTTACCTTTCCATGCTCAATTTTAATGAATTTTTATTTCGATCAAGATCTTTAAAATTTCAATCGGAATTGAGCAAACAAAGATCACTTCAATTAGCTGAGACCCTATACTTTCTGATATGCATGTATCCAATTGTTGCAGTACAAAGGTTTAGTCAATATTTTAACACATATCTTTTGTGTAATTAAAAAGAAACGTATATAATATAATGTAAAATTAGAAAATTTATCGTCATAATCTTTAAGATATCTAAAACTCCTTTTTATTGACAATAATATTTATATATTTCAAACTTTTTGTCGTTTGATTAGAGATATAAAATAAGGAAGTGATTTTGAGGAAAGCTGAATTTTTTTTAATTTATGGGAATATTTTGCTAATTAATGGCATGCAATCATTTCGTAATTCTTCACTCATAAGAGATATACGTATTCACCAATGTCTCTTCATTTATCTCTTGATACTGTATTTTCAGATAATTCAAAGTAACAAAATTTTAGATCATGGAATCGATTGTCATTTGTATACTTCTAAAAAGCTTGCACATTCAGTGTGTTGTTTAAAAGTCCGAACGTAAATTTATCTCTTCTGCACTGGCTATGGATAAAAATAGTCAGGGAGGCAGGGCCCCCTTGTATCGAAGAGGTAACCACTCTAGAAGACATATGGCTCTGATTCCAACTAAGAACCTTTGGACAAACATGGAATTCCATCCACTATATATCTTCAGTATCCTTTCATCGTTTATTGAGATAGGAGAAGATTTTTTCCCTCATTACTCAAAGTAACGCGACTTTAGACCACGCAATAGATTACGATTTAATAGCTTTTACCAACTTCTAAAAAAATTATTAATCTATATTGGTGTATTGATTGAAAAATCTGGACCGTGGAAAAGAAAAGTCTACAGTTCCAGAGCAGAGATGTCGATCAATAGAAATTCAAAAATAGATTTTATTATAGACTTATCATTTTCCTATTCACACAGGATTACACAAGTCATTCCGTCACAACTCTTTAGTTTTCATATTTCATCGTGAATGAATCTACGTCCGTCATAGATTTTCCAAGTGCTTAGATGATGCTGAAGGTAGTATTTTGTAAAGTGCAACGATCATAATGTATTACTTAGATCTTCCTCAACATTAGCTAGACCGTTCTATCATAGGCATTGCAGAGCCAGTACTTTCCGACTTTCTCGCGCTTACTTTCTGTTGACCACATTTTTGCATATGGTCTCTCGGGGTTCCAGTTGTGAGTCATAATGTTCAGCTGTTGGGTGACATCCTTGGAACATGTCCAGTCAATTGCAATTTAAGTTTTCTAATTATTTCTATATGTCGAACTCCTGTCTTTTCTTTAATCTACTGTTCTTCACGTGAGTTGAGCAAGGTTCTCTCTTGTGCATGTTGCATGGTTCACAGTTCAAGAGTCAGTCTTTTGGTTATGTTCCATGCCTCAGCTCCATAGATGACTATCGGGAGGATACATTGATCGTATACCCGTTCTTTTTAGGACTGATGCTATTAGAAACTTGAGCTAGGGAAAGCTTGCAAATCTAGTGTGATTCTTCGGTTCATTACTCCTTCTTCTTGGGAGTCCTTGCTGACACGCTATCCTAGGTAGATGAAATGGTCTACCCTTTTTTCGATTTCAATTGTTGTGTCTTTGTCCCTAACATATTTGATTTACATCACATTTGTTTTGCTAAATTTTATGAGCGGACCAACTTTTTTGTTTGCTCTTTTTAGTTCGTCTACAAAATTAAAATGTTTGCTTCGTGACCCGATATCCTTATACACGAGGTGAAATAGGTAGACGGTAGGGAAGAGGACGTCTTGAAAGGTTGTACCAGTCACAAAGAGCTCATCTATCATTGTGGTGTGAGTTAAAGTCATTTGCTTCAAGTTAACCTGAGGTCGTATGATGTCAGCAACGACTGAAATTTCCATTGCACTGAATACTAGAATGGATGCAGATTCCAAAAGGTATAAAAGAAGTACTACTGGTCACACCTGTAGTATAAATAGGGTTTGAAAATGAAATTAGTCCATACAAATTGAGGAAGTTGAAAATTGAGAAAAGAAATAATGAAAATAGTACTTCCTAGAATAAAACTACTAATGAAATGAAATAATCGCTCTACAAAAATCAAAACAGACACTGAGTTGAATTTTGACGGAAAAAATACAAAATTAGGATGAAGTTTAATATTCGTAAGAACAATGAAAAAAGTTTTCCATCTAATAAAATAAATAATAAAAAAATAACTACTTTACTAAAGCCAATTCAAACCATGAGTTGAATGCTTATAAGAAAAAAAAAATACAGAATGAGAATGAAGTTTTATATTGGTGAAAACAATGAAAAAAGTGTTCCATTTAATATACAAAAAATAAAATAAAATGATTGCTTTACTACAACAAAAAACAAACCCCAAGTTGAATCTTGATTGAAAAAACAAAAAACAAATATAACTAGAAGTTAGGATGAAGTTAAATATTGGTAAAAAAAATGAATGTAGAGTTTCATTTGATAGAACAAATAATAGAGTATGATGATTGCCTTACTAAATTCAAATAAACACTGGGTCGAATCTTGATTAAAATAACTAAAAATTATGATGAAAGAAAATATTTGTCAAAAATAGATATAGTTTGCAATACTCCACCAAATAGAATTAATGAAATTCTCGCTTTATTAATACTTTTAGTGCATAGGCCTTAGCATATCTAACATGATTAAGATTTACGCAGTTGTCTCACATTCTTTGTATCAAGGTTCATTTGTATTTCGCTCATTCATCGCCGCTAATTTGTATCACGTTGTCAACAAGTCACACCAAGTAACTTGCAATGGTGATTCACCTGTCTCCCTTCTAAACGCACCAAAAGCTTTACATGATGATCAAAATAAACGACAACTAATATTTCAAAATTAGTTTGGAACTGGAATTCCAAATTAAAATACCACGCTAGCTCATTTAATCATTTTTTACGTTGCTGGATCCGTCGAAGCTTCAGCAGAGCCCAGTTAGTAGTATAACTGAGAACACACTGGATGTGGGTTGAATTTTCCCGGTTTGAATCCAGAGACATTTGTCTCTCTAACTACCAAACAAGATTAAATTTATCCTGTCATTCAACTACAGCTCGAAAGAGAAGTGTTGTATCATGCCTCTCCGATAGGCATTAGTTTGCACAAACTGTCTGAGCTGAAGTTCGAACTGGATTCGCTGATTTCATGCTGCTAAACGTAGGCCACTCAACTTTGTAGAACATTGTTACATACACAAACTGAGTTAAACGAACAAACTGCTGATTATCTCTTCTTACCTTTGAGATATAAACAAAAAATGTGAAAAGCAGATTATCATCATGATTTAATATGACAACTATTTAAATGCAGATGGACCTGTATTGCCTTCAAATAGTTTATATGATAATAGTTTCTTCTGCTATCTGAGAGTGGAGAATTCTTTCAAAAAATGCTTTAAGCCTAAATAGCATAAACCGATGGAGCATTGACCATTATTCATACAGACTGTCTTTTGGATGTCAGAAGGCAAAATTTCAAAGAGCATGAGTAACTGCTTTCAGTTGTAACAAACATCCTGATACTGTGTGTATCCACGCATTTAAGTACAGTTTTCTCTCGCTATTCACAGGCATTCATTTGAGGTTACGAAAATTGACCAATCATTCTTGAATGATTTAATAACAATATTCGATGGAGCGTACCGCAAAAAACGGCATCATAAAAATACACTGTTCAGTATGAACAAAATGTAAAATATTCAGAAAAGTATAAGAAATCAAAATGCATCGTAGCTCTATTTCTGTTACCAATTTATTTATGTAGTTTATATAAACCCAGTTGATTACGTATTTTGACTGAAAACTTCAACCTTCCTAATGTTCACATTCGTAAACCAGTTAGTCGAACTTTATTTTAGAAATAATTTCCCCCTATTTGCTTTGCTGTGAACAAATATATTTTTAGTCGTAGTAGATGAAGTATTATTATTCATCATTAGGATTTTTTTAACATTTCATGTTACTATTTACCTTTATCAAAAACCTTGTTGCAATATTTAAATATATTCTTCAAAAGTTAAATTAAGGCTGTTTTTGCATTTCCGACAAAGAATGTACCAATTGCAATGATCAGATATCTTTGAATGTTAAACTAGGTTAACGTCACATAATTGAAATATCTTTCCATGTCTGAATTACCTTTAATTAACAATATTATTTATTACATTTCTTTTTTTTCTACTTCGCCACGTCATTACCTCTCTGTGATATATATATATATATATACATATATATATATATACATATATATATATATATATATACATATATATATATATATATATATATATATATATATATATATATATATATATATCATTGGGTTCGGTACAAAAACGTCATATAAGGTTTGCTTAGTTACTTATCAGGTCTAATCAACATTTCAATAAAGATATGCACGTGTTATCAGGACCAGAGCAAAATATTCACAGAACCCACAGAAGCACACGACTGGCCTCTTTCTACACTCTCTGAAAATAGTCAGAAAAGCTTTACAGCTCTAAACACGAAACACATTACACTAACACGCACACACACACGCACACATACACACGCACATACACATACACACACACATAGATATATATATTAATATGAATATATAGTTATTCAAAAAACTTCTTTAATTTAAAATCTCATAAAAATTTTAAAAAAATTAGTGCAGTTGACTTTTTGAAACTTAATTAACATGCAACGTATATATATATATATATATATATATATATATATATATATATTACAGATAGATAGAGAGATATGCGTTTATGTAACTGGTTATATTAAGGTTAATGTTTTTCATACGGTTACCAAAAAACAACCAATTTACTGATAATACTCATGAGGTTATTGCGTCCATGAGGTCCAATAACAATAATGTCTTTTCAGGACTGAACAACAATCCAAATATTCTTATGAATCCTATATTTTTCGCCAAATAATACTTTTTATCCTCCTCCTCATCATCATCAGCCTTTTACCCTACATTGCTGGGCATGGGAAATCCCCAAATTCGCCAGATCTCCCTCTCATAGCGGTCACATGGGCCATAAATTCTGACCTCCTCTGATTTGTCCTGCCATCTTATACCATCCTCGTCTTTGCCGTCCACAGTTCCTTATATGATTATTTGGGATACACTCTGTGAGTTTTAATGTCAATCGGTAGTCTGACATCCTTGAAACGTGACCAGCCTCTTACCAATTGAGCTTTCTGGTGGATTTTTTGATATCCCAGACTCTTTTTCTCTCTAATATACTGTGCTGTCTTGTGGTCTCTCCATGTTATTTTGAGCACGATTCTCCCAGGGTTGTCGTTTTTTCCAAAAATCGTTCGCTATCGACTTATAATGCTACAGAAAGAAAGTTGGTCTTCACCCGAACTTCAGCAAGAAAAATGTCATTTGCAACAAATGTTGGGGACAAAGACACAACGAACAAAATCAAAAATGTAGACCAGGAAAAAGTCGAACACTACATCTACTTAGGACAGTAGATCTCCATGAAACCCCCAAAAGAAAATAATCAAAGCGATGAATCACTCTAGGATAGCAATCTTTCGGAGGACCAAGCTCAACCTTTAAGAACAAGGAATTTCCAATTGTCTCAAAAAGAAAGAACTATAATTAATGCACCTCCTTGATCGTCACTAAGGGGCTGAAACATAAGACCAAAAAGATTGACCTTCCAATTGAGAACCACCGGTACTAATGATCTTCAAGGCTAGTTTTCTAACCATTGCTTCACGTAGGAGAGATCCCTGAAGAATAATTATTGACATTTACTGAGTTAGGCATATTACAACTTGGAATCAGATATTGAGAGGAGTGTCCTGTGATGATAGAACTCATTACAGTAATAAGATT
>OY735240.1:1840000-1925000 GCA_963457665.1 Thysanoteuthis rhombus
TTATCAGAAATAAGGATGAATGTGTGCTGAATTGGAATTTATGTTTTCAGAATGAAGATAAAGAAGGCCCTTGAAGAAGATTTGCTTCAAAAGACAAAGGCAGTAATAGGGAGCAAATGAAGATAGAAAGGAGTGATGCCAGCCTAATTGCATATGTGTAGAACTGTCTTCAAAAGGGATACATAATCTCAGATTGATGACATGAAGTGGATAGAGAGATAGATATGAACAAGCTGATAAAGATGGATGCTCCTGGATGCGTTTGTGTTTCAGAAGTAAAGATACGTGTAAATGTGTTTAAAGGAGGCTGCATGTTCAGGATGAAAGTAAAAACAGGTCTCTAAACAGGACTTAATATAAGACAAGAGTCGTAGCGGCGTAAAAACGAATTGCAAGATGTACAATGCTAATGACGGAGCCGATGTTAACCTGTTTAGCTGTGATAACGTGAATATGATTTATTGGAGTCACGTAAGTCTTCGGGGTAAAAGGAGCGAAATCATGATTCACGGTGGGAACCACGCATTGGGGAATTGAATAATTTGGTTAGGGTTGAGGCGAATGCTGAAATAGAATGAAAGAAGCGAGATTGTTGGAGAAAGAGAGGAGACGATATTTTGCGAGAAAAGACGAGATTCGTGTGCAATGAACAGCGTTCTTCCTTTTATGATAACCAAGCTTATCGCTATTGCAACTAGCCATTTTACTTATCCAGTCAGAAACGAGTTGCTGCCGTTAAGATAGTAAATTATGGGGTGCAGATACACGTTATATATATCTAAAATATTGAAAATGGTTGATGTATGATGAAATATATTCTGCATTGAGTTAAAAACTATGAATTAGTACATTCATAAATGAATATGTTCTGGAATACATCGGCAGTTACCAGTTGTACCTGTGAAAATTCCATTGGTATTGGCAACTAAGATTATCTATCATCTCTCGTCTCTGTTATTACTCTCTCTCCTTTTGCCTGTAATGATTCATTCTTTTCTTTATCCCATTCATCTTTTGCTAACCGTCAATACAAAACAAAAACGCTAGAGATTGAGAATGGACGAACTTTTGCAAGAAACAATAAACCAGAGAATCGTGTATAGTGAACGACTAGCGCTCTCTACTTTACGGTTATAGATAACTGCTTGCTATTACAATAATGTATTGTACGGTAAGGCGGGAAGAACGTTGTTTTATGAAACGATTTTTTTTCATTTAATGTTTCTTTCTTTTTCTTTCTTTTTGATATTGCAGTATGAACAGTGAAAGACGAACATGAAATATTGGAACAACGTTTAATGTAGGGAAAAGATTTTAAAACATAATATTTTATGCAAAGATTAAAACAGTAATTTCAATCATTTATAGATAAATAAAAGTTTCCACAGGTATTTATAACAGACGCACATATATTTCAACAATTAAAGTATATCGTATGATTAAAGTAATTTTTGTGGTCTATGAATCTTTTTTAAACATATATTTACCATTGCTGTTGTCATTTTTTGTTCGATACTTCGGTATAAGTAGTAAAAGATGGAATGTGAATAAACGGGAAATATAACAGAAACTTTAAATGTCGTGAAGATAATGGAATCTATTCAATATAGAAAGTAAAACTTGAAATATAAACACCAAAAGAAGAATTATAATTCATGGAAAACAATCGGATTTATATCGAAACTTGTTACATTTCCTCCCATTTCCTGAATTTTGCAAGCAGATTCAATGGTAGATAACTCTTCTCTCATTATTTACTTACCAAACGGTAGGACGGTAATTCGGTCCATGTTCATATTGTTAGATCTGTTGTAATTGACTCTTTACCGATCATATCCATTGTGTTGCTTGAACTTTCCTTTATAAAATACCCATCACATTTGGAGTGGAAAATCTCATCAAATCTTGACATATCTTATCCATCTTTGCCATATTTGAAGAGTCCATTGTTATCATACTCTCGTTCTTTCCCTCCATTCCTGTACACCATATTGTTATCATTGTTCCCCATTGTTATCCAACTCGTGGACGGCATTCTCTCCCATTGAATTCGTTCGTTCTGTTATCATTCTGGTTTTTATATGATGAACGAAGACTTAAACCAAAAGTTTTCAGCGTACAGACTTATCTGCCTCGCAGGGACACCTTTTTGTATTTGTTTCTTAATTCTTTTTTCATCAAAATCAAAAAAACGCCATAACATTTCTTTTTAGTACTTATATAATTCATATTTTTTACCCAAAGAAAACAAAAAAGAAACACTAGGTGAATATATATGGCTAGACAGCCACAGGTCATATTTTCCTCTTGAAATAATATTGTTTTTATAGTGAGTTTTGTTGAGGTTTCTTGGACAGTCAGCCTAAGAATTTACGGTTATCGATAGATAACATTTTTTGCGTTCAGCGCTTATTGAATATTTGAATGGGATATCGGATTGTGTATGGCTGTGAGTTCACTTTACGTCTTTTTAACGAACAAAAATGAAAAGCAAGAGTAGGTCCGGTTATTGTTTTACTGCAAGTTTTTATATTGGTATCTTTTCATACTATCTTGTACACATCGGTGTCATATCACTCCGATTACCACGAATTCCGAAGACATAGCATACTAACACCAATTTGATATCTGGAAACGCTTAAGATATTTCCCTTATTGATTAAGAATAAAAGCATTTCCATTTTACGCCCTTTTGGCATACGAAAGTTTGTTAATCAGTTCTTTACTTTTGGAGGGTGGAGTAAACCTGTATTCGGAAATACCATCATTTTCAACATCTGCAAATTGATTATCTGATGACAACCCATCCAAGGACTGTATCTCCTGGTCAAAATAATTGCGTTTGGATAACATTTTTACTTTCTGTTCACAACCTTTCCTTGTTCAGTCGAAACACCTCGTTGTTATTGCTTGATTTGAATCTTTTGTCCAATTTTTGTCTGTTCTGATTCTGTATTAGAATCTTAAAATGAACCTTTTTCAAAAAATGTTTCCGATACTTGTGCTCTCAGTCAGGCTTAAACCCAGTGGTCCCTGCCTCTCACAACTCATTATGAAGTCAATGCACAACACTGCGTATGAGTGTCAGTCAGACTGGGGTCATTCCATCATTTTTTCGACCAGTTAGAGACCCCACTCTACTGTTAGTCGACAGATCATCTCTGGCCGTCCTCTTGGTTAGGTCTATTGGCAGACTTGATCGGAAAGCACTCCTATTAGGAGCCTCCAGACATGACCAGTGAAACGTCAAAGGAATACAGTTTCTACCCCTGGTGCATCCATAGAGCATTGTAGATACCATTTTCGAATTATAAAAGCTCAATTAAGTGCTCATTGGGGAGTTAATGCACTCCACTGCATATGATTCTTAACCAGTTTGAGGTTGCCATTCCACCATTTTCTGACCATTCAGAGGCCCAACCAGACTGTCTGTCAACAGATTATCTTGGGCTGTCCTCTTTTTCCGTCTGGTGTATTGTCACCCATTTTATGACTTGATTCGCAGGAATTGCCCCGTGTACCATGTTCAAATTATGGAACCTCAATCCGGTTCTCAGAGAAAATGTACTTCTGCTTTATACTTTGCAGGGCAAGTTGATTGCTGGTAATCATTTTTCCTCTATATGGAGATGCATAGCAATATTGTATTACCTGCATATGTAGACGTTTTTGGCTACGCATGTACCTCTACATTAAATATCTCATTGGACCAACTTTTTCTATTGTGTAAACACTGGGGTAAACTCTAAATGATTGCATCAAGGGTCAAATTCCCCGAACTATTTCACTTACATTGAATCGAATTCATTATGTACAGCTTACATTTGGAAATCTAGTCACTGGGATGTCATAAGGCTAATAGGCAAGAGGTAGACATGATCAACAAATTCATAACTGTAAAATACTTCATGCGTCGATTGTGAGATTTGGCAATCTGTTGCTGTGGGGAAGAAATGTTTAATGACAAATAAATGATTTGCTTGGTGAGTTTTTTGAATGAATTTTTGTTTTCTTTTGCCTTCAAATAAAAATAAATCTTGTTTTAATGTTCTTATTGAGAAAAATCACCATGAAAACAAACCAAGCAATAAATTTGTCAGTCAATATGTTTTTTCTCGCAGCAAGAGATTGCCAAGTCATAGATTCGATGCAGATAAGATATCACAGATCGAGCACCTGGTGCTGTCGGCTTGGGCCTGCTTTCTTGTTTCTCAATGAAACACTTGTATGAATCACCGTGACTTGGCGGTAGACCTCTCCTCTCTGTTTCCGTAGGTCGTTATTGACGAGTCTCTTCAAAGACTTTGATGATGGCACACCGTACCTCTCTGCAAAGCACCTAGAGCAAAAACTAGGTTCGAGGAACTTGTCCTTGAGAATAGGTACTTAGATCCAAAGTCACGTTGGATGTTTTGATTGTTGTATTGTCAACAAAATTGAGCAACGTCCAGCATGATCAGGACCTGGATGGGTGATCAATGGAGAGTACCAGGTGCTGTGAGCAGAATGAAGTTTCAACAGGCCTGAAAAGTCAGAGGTGATCCCCCGTGTGTTCCTGAACCGGCAAGACCCTGGATCGGGGTAGCAGTGATGATACATGAATGTGACTGGTTATTCTGAGCAACGGTACCAGCAGCAAGGAGTGATCCCCGACCTGACTATCTGCAGGATGTGGAACCAGTTTACCATATGAATTCCACTCTTAGTTTGGAATTGGGGTTAGTGCCTCCCACACTGGTTGCCTGCAGGGGCTGGAGAGGCCAACCTATCGTACTATTACCCCCCCCCCCAAAAAAAAAACAAGTATTCCCAGCTGGGGGGTATTTATGCCTTTCCAAAGAACCTTAGTATGAAGTGAACATCACCTATTTCAACCGGAGTCAATTTAAGATTTTGATTCTGTGTTAGATCAATGTCACCTAAATCTAAACGAATTGAAAGATCCTGAAGAATGACTTTATAGAGACGGTATTATTAAAATCACAAACTGTGCTGGCTTGCTTGCTCTCTGACTGAATTTCGAATTAATTCCAACTCAGACTGTCATGCATGTCCTTCGTTGTTAATGGACTCAGATAGTTTGGAACGGTGCATCAGCTGCCATTCACTGTCTCAGACCTTGATTTGATCTTCTCTTAGATTATTTCAAAATGTATTGCGTACGCCATCAGTCTGAGTCTGTGGTCCCAGTCCACCTGAGCCCAGCGATAAGAGAGTCAGGATGGCTGAAGACACGATGAGGAGAAATACATGACCTTCGTCTTACGCCGTGGTATTCATGCTCCACGAGGGCCCCACTTCCTAGTTTGAAATTATACCCGTCCATCCCCTTGACTGGTTGTCAAAAAGGGAAAAAAGTCTGAGTCTGCCCTGGTATTTACCCATAGTCGGGAAGAATAGAAATGGATTCGTATCTTTCCAAAGTACAACGAGATGAAGTGCTGCCACAACCAAACTTTTGATTCAGCCCCCAATTGATTTTGTTGTCACCAACCCTTAAGTCACTTGTATTGCCAGCAGCACCTCAATGAATACAAACTATTGGCTTGAACTGTAGCTCTCTGTATTGAATTGGGAACCGAATTATGGCTGATTTTTGTAAAAAAAACAACCCCAAAACGAACCCAAATCAAAACCTTGCGGCTGACTGACCAATGGTCTGGTAATTGAGTTGTAAATTTGATATTTTGGTTCAGCGTTATCTTTGATTCAATCCTTGGGAGAAAAAAGTTATTACTTTTTTTTCAGATGTCTAAATATCTTTCTTCTAAATGAGTTATGAGAAAAAGGTCATTTGCCGGTCAACAGGTTTCTATACAGGGAAAGAGCGTCTCATGTAATTATGGCCGTCGTCTCGATGAAAATGGGAAACTATTCCGTTTCAGTTTTACTAAGCTAATACGATTTGTTATCCCTCAATCTTTCTCTAATCCTAACCCTAACCTCTAACCTTGAGGACTAATAAAATCTACTTAATATATCAATTCCCATCGCTTATGAAAATATAAACGAACCTTATATAAGACCTCAATTTCATTTTTCAGAGAACCATAATTCTTATGCCTGACTGACCAATGGCTTGATAATCAAATTATAAATCCGACCATTAATCCTTCTGGTTTATCTTTAATTCCTTCGATCCTAGGGAAAATAGACTTTTTTTTTGCTTAATTTGATATATATATATATATATATATATATATATATATATATATATATATATATATATATATATATGGATATATATATATATATTTGGATATATATATATATGGAGATATATATATATATATATATATATATATATATATATATATATATATATATATGATGCAATGAATGATTCGCTACACAAACACATTTATGTTTTTATCCTATTTATACTGTGTAAGTCGGATTAATCGATTTATTTTGGATCCCTGTTTGGGACATTTTTGGGAGTGGGTTTTCATCCTTCTGGGTTGAAAAGCTTTCTCTTATTCTATTCATACATCTTTTCCTCTACCTCTTCCTTGTTTAATAGTTTATCCCTGCCCGTTCCTCTAGTTTATCATATTTTAATCTCTACTCTAATTCAACTTATTGCTTAATGTTGAATGTATTGAGCACTTTATGAAATAAACCCATCATACAAAGGATATTGCATTATCTTGTATTACTCATTTGTACTTTAATATATTTATATATATATATATATATATATATATATATATATATATATATATATATATATATATATATGTATGTATGTTAATTGTGGGGGAATATTTACTGGTAAACAGATCGTAGCTATAGGTCAACACAATATCTCCAAAAGGTCACAAAGAATTTGAATGAACTTCTTCGCAAGGGTGGATCATGGAGTTGAGATGAAGAAAAACCTGTTAAATTGTTTTGGTTGAGAAATGTTTTTCTCTTCTTTAATATATCAATATATTCATTCATCTCTGCACATAAGCTATTGTCAAATTTTCTCAGTGATTTTCAATGAAATCCTTTAATAGGGAGTGCCATAGGCTGAGGGAGAATTTTTAAAGTTTGGGGGGACCCTGAAACGTTTACGGTTACCTCCCATGCATCATTACTGCACATGAAATGACATTCCTCCAGTTTTTAGTTATAAAGGCGTTGACAGAGATAAGTGCTGTTTGAGTATGTTCTAGTTATCATTCCGTGTGTAAATTTTCAGCTTATCTTTCGTCTTGGGGAAAATATTGCTTTCCTCTGATGTTGAAATATATTCCATTCGTGAAAGTTATTGGAAAGAGGTTATATACTGGTCAGCAAGCATTTAAGTCCACAAACGATACTTTCTCTTTGAGTAAATAGATTTTCTTATACTTGATTTTTTGACGATAAAATCTACAGTGAAGAATGGTACTTCGTAGACTTAATCATTAGTTAAAGACAGCACCACAACTCCTGATCGGAAGGGATAAAGCACGTTTGATTCATTAATTTTTTTCTTCTGACTCAAATCCCGCTTCTTTCAATTATTCAGACTTCGAACAAAGGGTCTGCATTTAGGGTCAAGTTGCTGGAGCAAGAACGGAGAAAAACATTGATCTGGATCCCGTTTGATTTTGGAAGTTTTTATTCATTATTTTATTTGTTGGATACCTTTGTTGCTTTTTTTCTCGCTTTCTTTCTGTTTTTTCCAAGATGGATAAATAAATGGATGGATTAATCAGTTTTTTTTGTTTTAGTGATGAACTGTTTAATTATGGCAGTGGTCTTCATCGAACAAGTCAGAGACTAGGGAAAAATGATTAAAAATACGTGTTAGAGACTTTAAGATTATTTTCGAACAAAGGGTCTGCATTTAGGGTCAAGTTGCTCGAACAAGAACGGAGAAAAACATTGATCTAGATCCCGTTTGATTTTGGGAGTTTTTATTCATTATTTTATTTGTTGGATACCTTTGTTGCTTTTTTTTCTCGTTTTCTTTCTGTTTTTTCAAGATAGATAAATAAATGGATGGATTAATCAGTTTTTTGTTTTGTTTTAGCGATGAACAGTTTAATAATGGCAGTGGTCTCCATCGAACGAGCAGAGACTACGGAAAAATGATAAAAAATACGTGTTAGAGACTTTGAGATTATTTGACGGCAGAATCATTAGTCAAGTATTTCCAATATAGGATTTATCCATCGATGAGACAAGACAACTGGACATTACTTCACTACAAAAACACAGAGAGAAAGTTACGAGAGCCGAGATTCGTCTATATTCTGCAGAAATATTGCATATTGGATTCATAAATATTTTTCTTCTGACGATGCAATCATCCTCAATAGTCTGAACATTAGGCGGGAGGTCTGTATTAAAATCAAGTTGATGAGGAAAGAACTGACAGAACATTACTCAGATTTCTGTTTGATTCTCAAAGTTCTTATTCATTATTTACTTTTTACTTTCAACAAGTTTTTCCTTATCATTTATTGAATACATTTGACGGAAAGGTCAAACAACAACAGGATTTTTCATGAGTATTTATTCATTAATATTCACCTGCTGACTTCATTCACCTCGTTCGAATAACTTGAAAAATCAAAAGGTAGATATGTGTTTAAGGTCAAGCTAATGAAACAGAAACAGGCAGAACAGTTGTCTTTATTCTGTTTGGTGCTCGAAGTTCTGGTACATTATTATCTTTATAATCGCTTCCTCTTTTATTCTCTGTTTGTTTCTCCTGCTGGGCAGTACCCTGATGCCTCGATGACACTGGTCACGGGGAGCGAGAAATTTGTATCTTTGCGTTTAAGTAGATCCCCGTATAGAACCTGCTTCGTTTCAGATTCATTTTCAAGGGGAAACAAATCAATTTTTTTTTTCGCATTCTCTATTTCCTTCTTTGAAGAAATCTAAAAATATATTATTGTCGTATCCCACTTCACTTACATTATATGTTTTTGCTTCCTCCCACGACAATCTTCCTACCTATTTAACTATTCTTCTAAGAGAAATTGTATCTTGTTCCAATTTAAGGTAAGGCATGGGTGTTCCAACAACGACTATCATAATTCATTATAAAATGAAAAAAGTAAAAAAGTAATTAAATCAATAATTATTCAAATGGACAATACAATACACTCATTTACTCAAGTACTTATCAACTCAAGATTCGTCTGCTGTACTGTAAACCTATCCTCGACTTATTTGCAATTAGAGCGTCTAAGTATAGCTCACCCAAATATCTATTTCCGCACAATTGTTGTAAAGCGGCAGTTAGTTTCGAAAAACATCAGCATCTTTTTCCACATCGTATTTCATTGAATTTTCCATTTCTTTCTTTCTTTCTCCTTTTTTCTCTCACCTTTTTTCTCCATTTCTTTCTTTTTTTTCTTCATTCTTTCAATCTATCTTTTTCCTTTCAATCTTTTTTCTTTCTCTCTCTCTTTCTTTCTTTCTTTCAATATTTCTTTCAATTTTTCCATCCTTCTTTCTTTCTTTCTTTCTTCCTCTCTTTCTTTCTTTCTTTCTTCCTTTCTTTCTTTCTTTCTTTCTTTCTTTCTTTCTTTCTTTCTTTCTTTCTATTCATTTCGACTCGATGTTTTTTTTCAAGCAACTTTCTTCTTTTTTCTATTTCCTTCTCTCTTCATATTTTTGTCTTTTTTTCTTTGGTTGTCCTATTTCTAAGCCTTCCAATTTTTCATTTTGTTGTTTTCCCCTCTTGTAAAAAAACTTTCTATACCATCAAAAAAGCAAGCCTTATCTACAAAAATTATCAAAAAACGAAAAACATCATCAATTCATTTTTATTCGTTTGTCTCTTCTTTACAACCTTTTTCTGTTTTTCCATTTCTTCTTCTGACTTCATCTTTTTCCTTCCCTCATTCTTGGTTTCTTCTTCCTTGTCCTCTCTTCTTTCATCCTCTTCTTCCGATTCAATTTTTCGTCTTCATCTTCACTTCTTTCTTTCTTTCTTTCTTTCTTCCTTTCTTTCTTTCTTCTCTTTGATCGCTTTTAAATGCAAATAAAGAAACAAATAACGTCTACCAACATTAATGGAACAAAATAAAATCTCCCCAGAATTAAGTAAGTATCAATTTGCGAAATAAGTATTCTTGAGTCATGTAGAATCAATACCAATCAACGGATAAGAATACAGTTAAATCTGTATGATTATTTCATTGATATATATATATATATATATATATATATATATATATATATATATATATATATATATATATATATACATATATATATATATGCATATATATATATTTATACATGTATATATATATGCATATACATATATATATATATATATATATATATATGTATGTATACAGATATATATATATATATATATATATATATATATATATATATATATATATATATATATATATATATATATATATATGTCCCCCTCCTTATTGATTGATTTTCCTTGCTCATTGATATTTCAAGTAATTCTCTTGCTACGAAATCTATTTGCGATTTGATCCGTGTATATATTGAGCGGGATAATTGAGTTAATTTTTAGTTAATTTAGACGTCAACCCAAGCAGGTATGAAGAGAGAGAGAGAGAGAGAGAGAGAGAGAGAGAGAGAGAGAGAGAGAGAGAGAGAGAGAGAGAGAGAGAGAGAGAGAGATAATAAATCATCCAATCTATGACCAAGGAGTATCATTGGTTTTTGCCCCCACGCGATTTCACTCACCCATTGATATCTACGCATTTTAAGCATTGAAATGTAAACCACGAATTTATTGAGTCGGAATAATTGATTTAATTCATTTGCTGATAAAGAAGTCATTTGAGAATTGTGTGCGTTTACTTTCGACTAATAGATTAAAGATGAATCGTTGTGTGCAATACTTGATAGCTTGAACGTTTTCTTTCGAACGATGGAATGAAATGTGAAATATAATGAGATTGGTAAATCTGATTTTACAATCTTTGAAAGGTTTTACAGTCAAAACTCACTGAAAATAAATCAATATTCAGTTGATTGAAAGTTGGTAATCGAAAACAATAGATAATGTAAATGAGAAATGATTTTTAACCAGAGCTTAATCAATAATAAATGAAAATCGAATGGGCTAAACAGATACTTTGTTCCTGTCATATCAGACTAAAGGAAGAGATACAGTAGAATAATAGAAGTTACAAATCGAACGCAATAGAAACAAATAAATGAAAGGAATGATAGAAATATATAACAGAAAAAAAACTGTCAAAAATATCTTTGTATTCATGTGCTATTAAAAGATGATTCCCCACAAATCAAGTTTCCTGAAGCATAAATGCGAAGACCTTTTAACTGACCTCTACTTTATAAATGGTGTAAAGATTCGGAGATCGTATAATTTTTGATCAGCCAGTTTTCAACTTACGAATAGACGTTGCCATTCTTGCTTGAGTAAACCTCAGCTTTACAAAGACACATTTACCATTTCCTTTTACTTCTTTTTCTCTGATAAAGCAGCGAAGATTTAGCGTTTTATTTCCCTGGGGAAAGACAGGCAGTTTTTGAATATGACCTTTAGAGAAAGATTCAAATCATGAATAAGAATGACTCAAAAGAAGAAAAAAAAAAGGAAAAAAAACGAGCAAAGAAGGAAAATGTTGCTGAATATATTTTGGCGAAAGTTTCTGAAAAAAATGCTCACAAAAAATTGGAATATAGCGTTAAATAAGAAAGAGACTTGGCTAGAATGACTTCGATAAGAATGGAGAAGAAATATGGAGTCTATGTCTCTGCAACCGATGTATAGACGTATATTAACTAAAAACTGTTTGATAATCAATTCATTTATGAAATGCATGCGATGTAATCGTAAAGGTTCCGTTTATTCAATTTTCGGACTATTCTCTTAATATACTGAAAAATATCTCTTCAGTTTGAATGGAATTTTGCCTCAACCCATTACACATCTTGCACAAAATGTCATTTAAGATCAAAAAGAAATTTAGGAGATACTGCGTCAACATATAAACTTATATGAGTAAATACGTAAATACGTGAAAATATGCGAACTAAATAGAATTAAATAATTTAATTCAATCCTTGAAAAACTTATTCATATCTTTGTAAGACATGTGCCGTGTGGTAGCAAAAGAATTCATTGAATTTCGTTGAGAATTTTTTGGATTAGTTGTGGACTGAGAGATACACATACAAGAGCGAGCTCACTTACTTCTTCCAAATTCGTTTTCAGAGAGCAATAATGAAATATATGCTGAACAGAAAAGTGGCCTTTATTTACCTGGAGAGAAGCTCAGTTGCTATTAGAATATAATGCTAATAAACTGAAAAAAGATTTAGATTTACTTAAATGAAAATGGCTTAAAAAAGTACAAAATCATATGGATGGAGAAAAATGATTGGTTGAAGAGAACATATGTCAGGATATACTTCACGATTATTTCGTCTATCATAACCAAGATTGCTGGTAAATAAAAGATTGATTGCAAATATCCTGTAAAGATATAGAATAGTCAACTCATGGGTCTTATCAATGCTCTAAAAGTTCTTTTCGTCATCCCAACATTCATTTGTGAAATATCATAATGAAAAAAAATTATACAAGTAATTTTTCCTCAGTAAGTACTGGTTCCGTGACGCCCACACCAGAGAAGTTTGGCGAATCCTGGGGAAGGTCTATGTCTTACCACAGACCTTAAAAGAATGATGATGATGATGATGATGACGATGATGATGATGGTGATGAAATTTTCCCCACTGTGTTTACACCCGCTCAACACGATCTAAAATGTGATTTTACAAGAACTATGATTCCTCTCTCTCTCTCTTTTGCCTACTGTTTCTTTATCGATTTCCCTCACATTTATCCTATATATATATATATATATATATATATATATATATATATATATATATATATATATATATATATATATGTATATATATATATATATATATATATATATATATATATATATATATATATATATATATATATATATGCGTCTTTCTCTCTGTATCTCTTGCCTCTCTCATGACTTTTGCCATTTCTCATTTTTCGGATGAAGGATCTGCAGCACATCTTCAAATCTTTGAAAACAACTCTTCTTAAAATTCAATAGAAAAAATGAAAAAATAGACTCTTAGAGAAAAAGTTGATAAATAAACATGTAAGTATAATCATCTTGCTTGTAAACTTTCATCTGACAAAATGTTAAATGTCACTTTAATAAGAGTTTAGTTTTCTCAGATGACATTGTTAGTTCTGAACCATTTCTGCAAACAAAGTTCTATTTTTCTTTCTATGTCTTTCCTTTCTCCTATTGATTCTCTTTTATTCTCTTTCTCTATTACCTTCTCTCTTATCTCGCTTATCTCATGTCTCTCACCGTTCTTATCACTTCTCTCTCATAAAGAATCTCTGGTACCTCGCCAAATGTCAAATCTTTGATCATTAATCCTTTCAAAATTCACAAAAGAGAATTTTAGAAAAACGCTTTAAAAATATTAACTTGAAAAATAAATTGGTATATAAAATATGTAATCATCTTGTTTATCTCTGCCCGACATATAATCTTAAATGTCACTTTATAGAGAATTTCGTTCCCTCTCGGTCACTCTATTCAACCTATCGATTCTTTCTCTTGCTCACCTATCTATTCTTTATCTATCTCAGTCTTCGCTCATCTTTTTTCTCTCTTCTTTAACGTCGCTTTCCTGTCTCTATCTTATCTTATTTAATAAAAGATCTGCATCGCAGCATCGAATGCCGAGTCAAAGATGATTTATCCTTTCATAACGCTCAAACAATATTAAAAAGAAAACAAAAAAAGAAACTGTGTTTAGAAAGCAGACGCCTCAAAGACGAGTTGTTAAGTTAAATATATAATCATCATAGAACATAAACTGAAATATCACTATATCAAGAGCTTCCTTTTTTTTCAGGTGACATTATCATTCTGAAACCAATTCCACAGCCAATATTTTCATGTCATGATTCCAATTAATTTATTGACAAATGTTATTAGCATCAGTGATAGCTGTCGTGAGAATGTTGATTCCTAGCAGGCTTTACTGTCTGACGCAATTTGGTTTCGATTAGATAAGATTTTCAATAATTTTTTAACCAATTTTTAAATTTTATAAGCACCCGCCAAGACAATTTCTGAGAGGTTCGACTTTGGTTAATGAAATTATGTTATCTATCTTCTAGAAATATACTCAGGAAAAAAACTAATATCTTGGATATCACGAATACCAGTTACGTAGCATTGATGTAACGTGGCAACATATATATATATATATATATATATATATATATATATATATATATATATATAGTATTACTTTGAAACACAATTTGAAATGATCTCCTGTTATAACACGTTGAATGTATCATTTGGCCAAAACAACATAAATTAAATATATAAGTAAAGAACATGTAGCTGCTGCAACAGTTGAATTTGCAACTGATAAGGTAGCTGCTTTAATGTGGCGATGCTTCCACCATTGAGCCCAACAGCGACAGCTAATGCAAAGGCTCGGATAACTGCTTAATTTCCAAATTTTCATTTGTTCATTCACTGCATATATCTACTCTATCTGTTTCTCAACCTTGACACTTACTTCATTAAGAAATGGATATATAATCCAACATAAATGATTGAAATGTTGCACGTTAAACCACGTTAGGTATGATGTCTGCAATTTATTTCGTGAATAAAAAATAATTAAAAAATATAATAAAACTTTTTTCTGTGTTGAATATTTTCAATATATATATAGTTCAACGGATACTACTCTCTGCCTCTTGGCAAAGGTGCCCTGGAGCGACACTTACTTCTTACGCAAAGGGGATAGATCCTAGGAAGAAGTGCAGATCCATACGTCGTCATCTTTCGCTGGGTACTTAGCTACCCTATAAAAATCCACAACAAATTGTACTGTCTTCATTAGCAATCATCGAATTAATTTTGCTATCTCACAGCTTAAGGTTTCTTTTCTTTTACTCATTTGGTGTTTTGGGGGAATTTGAAAATAGTGAATCGGGAATGTGTTTTCAATCTATTAAGAGTCTTTTCTTTAAACAACATCAGTTGAATAGAAGAAATACTAAGAAATACCGAACATGAGGATTATTTACATATAAATAAGAATATCTTATCAGGATTAAAGTATCAGTGCTATCTGTCGTGTACCAATGTGTTGCTACCTGACTCTTTGTCAAAGGTCAGTGTATAGTATCGGCCAGCTCTGCCTATGACCAAATTGACCTCTCTGGAACTTTTGTTTAAAATGTTGTTTACATTCTCAAACTGTTGTTGCCCGGCAATGATACCTGTCATACTAATTGCTTAACAATAACTGATGTCAACGATTTACACTGAAGAAATAACAAACTAAAAAGTTCATGGAGAACAATTACCTCTGCTAACACCATGAGGAAAGTAATTTAACATGGATCCGACCAGAATGTATGAACTACATCCATAGCCTATTAAATACCCGCCCACAGAAGCTTAATGAAGATTGATTCAGGGTTTTGAGAGATATCATGTGGATAGGCAGGTTGAAACATGGTCAGGACCAAATACGAATACTTGTCCGCCTTCATTAGTAAAGGTAGATAACTATCAGTCAACTTTATAAATTTAGTATTCAATCCAATCAATCAACATACTCTCTTGTCAAACTGTCTTTTCTATCTTCCTCTCTCTTCCAATGCTTTTGTTTAACTACCTCGCTCTCTTTCTCATCTCTCCACTCTTACCATCTAAAAGCGTAACATTCAAACGCAAATAGAAACGAAGGGGAAGATAATATTAATTCTGAATTCGCCATTCTCTTACTGCACTTCCAATCCTGCCTCGTTCTGGATTTAATCACTTTATAACTGATTTCTTCTATCCTTCAAGGAAGCAACAATTTAATGACGTCATCGGATTTCAAAGTTGTTGATTTGTCTCTCAATGACAAATTTACAGATTTCACAACGCATGCGCAGTGTCATTCTCAGTTTTAGATCAGAGATCAAATTAAATTTCAAATATGCTGCAGAAATGTTTCCATACAATTTGGAATTATTTCGATACGTCGAGTTTAACAAAATCATCAAAATAGAATAAATGAATACCAATTACTGATAATCAAAACATTGGGGACCTTCTCCAATTCTTGAGATACAATAAAATAATGTTCCAATCGCCAAATTTACTTTAGAATAATTAAAAATAATTCTGGACAATTTATTGCTATTTTTTGCCACGAGTAAGGCGACGCATCATCTTTGGATAATAAAAGAACATGCAAAGGTTGAGATAGTTACAAATCAAATTGTCAGATTTTAATCCGACTATCTCTTGAGGTAAACAGTTTTTTTTACATTAATCAATTTTTTCTGTTGTTACTGACCTATTGCTCCTAAAAAATTGATGTCCACGATTAGCCATAAAGATTTATTATACGTTGTTGAATTATGAAACTTTTTCAATGTAAACATATCCATTTCTTAAAAGCGTAATTGTCAGCATTAAAAACAGTAGGTTTAAAAATGGGGGAAAAACTAAAAGGAGAAGAGTGCAGATATAAAGCAGTTATTAAAGACTCTGCTGTTTAGCTCAATGGTTAGCCACGACGCTACGAGGAAGCGGCTACCCGTTTTTCTTCAATTGTTCCTTCTATTTCATCATCATTCATCATCATCATCATCATCAGTCTTTTAGCGTCCGTCGTTGAACATAGACTTTCCCCAGGATTTGCCACACTTCTCTATCATGGGTGTCACGGAGCTAGTACTTCCTGAACTTGTATAGCTCGTCTCTCCATCTAACATTTTGCCGGCCTCAGTTGCGCATGTGGTCTCAGGGAATCAATGTTGTGAGTCGTGATGTCCATCGATTGTCTGCCATTCTTGCAACATGGTCAGCCCACCGCCATTTAAGATTTTTTATGGATTCTATGATGTCTCTAACTCTTGCCTTTTCCCGGATGTACTGTGCTGTTTTGTTGTCTCTCCATGTGAGGCCCAGCATTATTCTTTCATGTGCACGTTGCATGGTTCTCAGCTTACGGGTCTGTCTCTTGGTTAAGTTCCATGTTTCAGCTCCATAAGTGACTATTGGGAGGATGCATTGGTTATACACCCTTGTCTTTAGGATTAATGGGATCTTCTTATTTTTGAAGGTGGAACTAGCTCTGCCAAAGGCTTGCCATCCTAGTGTGATTCTTTGCTTGATTTCTTCTTCTTTTGAGGGTCTCATGGAGATTCGTTGTCCTAGGTAGATGTAGTGGTACGCTCTATTAACTCATCTCCGTTGAACAAAGGGAGGTAATTTTGAATAACATGACGAATTCCTCAATATTCTGTCGGATTACGTATCCATTTCATACATATATATACATTCATTTCATACACACGCACACACGCACACACACACACACACACACACACATATATATATATATATATATATATATGCTAAACATGGTTTTATCGTAACTAGCTCTAAATTTGGTGAAAAATTAAAATCTCATAGAGTATAACATAGCGACCACAAAATCATCTGCTATATACTATCGTTCAACTCACAAGTAAAAACAAACTTGAGAAAAATATTTATCCAATCAATTGAAAAAATACTTACCCCGTGAGTAGAATATTTAACAAGAACAAACTAAAAGTCATCCATCGTGGTATAGATAATTTTATCAAATTCATAGCAAAACATTATAATTAATTGATTGGGAAAAAATGCTAAAAATACCGAGAATCAATTAATGAACCAGATTGCAGTCGTACAACCAAAAACGGTTGCCCTGTGCAAAACAAATTTTCATTACTGGATGTTGTATACTAACCTGAAATATCAACCCAATTGATTAAGGAGTGATTTATTATACATAAATATCGAAGATACTCTCTAACCGCAGACTACCCAATCATATATCATCATTTACAAACGACAAACATAAAAGCAGTAATGCCAAAATATTGAAACTGCATGCGTAAATGAGAAATTTGGAATCTTTACTTTTGCAAATATAACAAAAAAAAATTTTTTTTTAAATCATTGAACAGAAAAAATAATTAGCGTTAAAATCTCAAAAGATCAAATCACCATGATCATCTCAGACTTACAGATTTAGAACAAACCCAGAATAATTAAACTAACAACTAACGTCATATAAAATGAAACCCTGGGAAGCAGATTTGAGTGAAGATAAAATACTCTCAGAAGAAACGTACCCCAAAGAACTGATGGTCTAGCAACATATCGATAACGATAATTCCTGAAATATATCTTCCTCATTTATCATTTTAAAGTACTAAAGAGCACAGTATCCCACTGAATAAAACATAACAAGCAAGGAGTAACCACTAAGGAAAAAAGGAAATATATATAAAATAAAGGGAAAATTTAGTAAACATCACCTCCAAATGATCTAAAAAAACAAAATCATTCACCTGAAAAGGCGAAAACTGGCCAGAAACATAGAGGTGTTTGTATAGCAAATCTTTTACTCACATGTATGATTATAAATTGCGTTATATTACATAGAGACATATTTGATATGATCGACTGTGGAACTGCGTTTGACGTATCATTTAACATAAATAGTAGAATAAAAGATTAGAGAAAATGATGCATGGACCATGCCATGATGGAAGATCATTTCAATTGAGTTTCAATATTATATAATGGAATTTATAATCATTCTGTCGGATCATATACATCCATTTCGTAATATATATATATATATATATATATATATATATATATATATATGAACACTTTTTTGATGGGGCAACTCGTCCATTATAAGCTATAAAGCAATGCTCTCCCAGCCCTAGAATAGAGTATTCTAGTGGATGTTGAATTTTAATATTTGAATATATCACTTATAGGTCAGTCCTACTGACCGTCCAGTCCTACGTAGGGCAGAAGTAAAATGGTTGCCTCGAGGTCTGAAACGAAGGTTTTGATCTTATCTCGAGGAACTGAGATGGATATCAGATAGTCTCTATAATACAACAAAACAGCTGTCTGTCCATGGCACAGTTATTGATTATATATATATATATATATATATATATATATATATATATATATATATATATATATATATACGAGGTATTTTCCAAACAAAAATGTTTTGTACTTTATATCATCTGTCAATCGGGTAAAATGATTTGATATTGTTTCTCTTACAGCATTTCGTTAAGAAATAAGAGAAAAAGCTTCATTAATATCCGATATTTTCCAACTTACAAGCAGTGGATGATTGATTTGTTTTATTTATTGTAATAATAATTACTATGTTGAATAGAACCTATGCTTTTCCTCAATAGTAGCCCCAGTTTAAAAAAACATTGTTATTTTTATATATTCGATATATAAAATTATCATACAATTTATATCATTTATTGAACATACCATTAAGACTATATCATATACGTATATTTAAAATTGTGAACATTTCTTGTGTGTCGATATTTATGTAGCAATTCTAATGCTAATAAATAGAAACATAGATAGATACTTGAACATAGAACTGCAATACATTCTTCAATGTGTGAACATACTTATGGTTGTTATTTTCAGCCTTGTCTTTCTTATTATACCTTAAGCTTATAACTACACAAATACTCACATACTGCTTTGCCTGTACTCAGCACAAAAACAAACTATGCTTTCCAAACACGAATAAGTTGCAAAGACGCCATTAGATTTTTTCCTTCTTATCCAATTAGGATATTTTCCTCTGGTAACTATAGCAACAGCATCTTCTATCAGCTTATTTATTTTTCAATTTATCCCAAGGGTTTTAAGATCTTGAAATCTGAACACTGAAAGGGTTTTCACGTTTTTATCTACAGTGGAGTACTTTTATGCTCAAAAGGAAACGCATCATTATTTTCAATTTTAAGCAGCTGTATCAGTAAGTACGTAATCTAATGATTGAAAATAAATTTATCTTACACAACATATATCATTTTTCGAAAAAAAACCTTTTTTATCAACGTACTTGATTCAGTAGGGAATTATAACCACGAAGATCAAGCATGACACTGAGAGTTTGGGATAAAGGATTTGTAATAATGTGTCTTATTAACCTATCCTCGCACACGTCTACCAATCAAATTAGGAGAAATATGGATGTATTCATTCATGCTAGTCCGTCTGACTATCAGCCCGTCTGTCTGTCTGTCTGTTTGTGCATATGTTGGTCAGCCTGTCGGTCTGTTCGCCCACACAATATCTCCAAAAGTTCCCAATGAATTCTAGTGGGATTGTGTGATTTGGATGTACCATGGGTTAAGGAAGAGAGGATCTAATGTTGGGGCTAATCCATGTATTTTTTCTCTCAAATATCTCCCATGAATCTTTGTTATTTAACCACACAATGTTGGAAGTGTAAAGCATATGGTAGAGAACAAGTGGTTATATTTTGAGGTAGATCCAGAATTTTAAGATATATATTTTCCTTTTTTTCGTACATTCATGCTTTTACCCGTTTTAAACCATACAATAAACCCGAATGTTCTCAATGGATTCCAAATACATTTTCCCTGAAGGTTGGCTATGGGCTACGCAAGACTTGATCCATTTGTGTAGAGGATTTTATACAGTCACATCACCTTCAATGTAAATATTTGCACTCTAATTTTTTAGTCATTTTTTTAATGACAGTGGTGTTGGCGGTAGTTTGTGCTCTGTGAATGCTCTCTCGCATATATTTTGTTGTGTCTTCTTGTATGTATTTGCTCTTCTGTGTGCGTGTGTGCCTGTGTGTGCGCTTGTATATGTAAGTGTGTATAATGTGTGCGTGTTCTCAATATAAACACAAGACAGGCAAATTTGCAATTATTTCTCCTGCCTGATCTGATCTATAACAATGGTGACCTATATAATGCACAGATCTATTGGCAGAATTATCTCCCTTGGATATTTCCCCCGTCTGATACGAAATGACGTTAGAACACTTGGCGCCTGTTCGAGAGTGCATTACAGTGAAAATATGGAACAATGGAACTGTGCCAATTTTCCGCTAGGTGGCGCCCGAGTTTCAACAAACTCTTTTTTTTTCTACATTTCATCTACATTTCCGATCATTACGACAAGCGACTAAGATGATGAGACGCCAAGAATGTAATTCACTATAAGGCCTCGATATTGAGAGAATAACTAAGCCACTAAAGAAGTACCAAGAAAGTTACTGGTACAGATATCAGACTATGCCTCGACAAAAACTCGCAGTAATTACTCACCAGGAGCATCTTATCAATAGATTGTGAAAAACAGAGATTTAATATAGTTTATTCATGATGCCTACATAGTGATGAGTCGGGACATTGTCGAATCAAATTCTAAATCCTGTATTGCAATGAAAACATAACCATCGAAATTCCTGGATCCACCCAGAAAATAATCACTAAAATACAGTCAAGTTTTTTTATTTTATTTTGAAAGCAATATCCCAAACTTTGATTACCACTTAAGAGTTTTTGGTAATTCTTTTAATCCATTTCAAACTAAGAAGCGCACAGACAGTTCATAATTCTGCAAATATCATTGTCTCTGGAAACTAAAAGATGTTATGAGAAGAGCTTGTACTATTCATAAGACGCATATCGTCAAAAGTCTACTTGAGACTTGAGGATTTTGCTCATCACTTGATCTTTTGAGAGAAAGACAGAAATTACTTTTGGTGTGTAAACTTATTGAGTACAAATAATTATGGAATATTGAGGAGAAAACTCGAGTACTTTACATTTTTTTCTCGTTCGGCCAGTGAATCTGCCAAGTCTTCCTCAGCAGCATGTAATTTTTCTATAACAAAATCTGTACAGGCACATAAACTCTCAGGTTGATTCAGAGCAGGTGTCCACAAATGTCAGTTGATTGTCAAATTTCTCTTTCACTCATCGTGATCAACCACAAAAAAGGTTGCAAATCACGACTTTCTATTGTTAACTGTAATTCAACGGCAGGATTTATGGCAAGCAGACATTCTTCAATTGTTATCAATTAAGAATAGAAATACAATAATCTTTTGTAGTTTACTGCACTTTTGCAGAGCTTTTGTTGTTCTTAACCCCCGGGAATCTCTGCTGTGGTGGTGATACAAAGAAAACATCGCAGTACTCCAGGTAGACTTTAAAAACAAAAGTAATATCTGTGCTACTTTTGTGTAAATACTGAAGAAAAAATTCTTCAAAGAGATAGAATTCTATAACTATTCGATACAGATAAAACAATTATCAGTTTATCCTTTCTTTAAACTTATACAACTTTAATAATATTTGGCATCGAAATATCAATATCTATAAACACATCATTCCCGTTAACGTCATTTTTCGGATTCTTTAACATCTATTTAAACATTACTTATATCTCGAATCTACACGTAGAAAAGCTCTAACTCCGATTGTTGGAATCACTTACGTCTTTTTATCAAGTTGTATAAAGCCACTGTTTATTTTATTCACAATATGCAGCATAGAAATAATATCAATTATTCTATTTGTATATACTTCTTTTGTGGTCATTTCATTATGATATATTGTCTTAAAGAAAATCTTGCTGCGCTTGATAACATGATCTATCGTGAAAATTTCCCAAGAAAGTTCTCAGTACTTACCATTCAATCAACCTTTTACGCTATTTTCTTGAAATTAGTCTACATTATTTTCTGAAGGTGTTAACAATTTATTCCAATAGAGCACAAAATCCATAAATTTTGGAGGGTATAAAATCAGATCATTTTGTTTTATTTGGCAGGATAAATAATATTCTTGCATGATAATTACTCAATATTTACAAACTTCTATCACATCTTAACGCATTCTAAATTCAAGTAGATTTTCCAAATCTTCTCCTGAAGCTTAAATCATCAATACCATCTATAATTCTTGATAATTATCTCTTTCTATCATAATTTTTCTGTATCAGTTTAATGATTTTAATGCCAATAACAGACGACCACTTCTTAAGTTGTGTTTTATAAGTGCCTGAAAAGCTGTTTTCACGACACACGGGATTTTTGGTATTTTATTGCACCCATGCTATTGTAACTTTTGCTTTTGATATCGAAGTGAATATGTCGTCTCTAAAATTCAAATTTGAATTAAATATAATATCCAGATATTTTTCATTGATATGTTTTAAAACTTGAACCGAAACTTGTTAAATTTAAATTTCAAATGTATAATTTTTTGTGTTTTTCAACACTGAATCTTAACAGCCGATTACAATCCCGTAGATATAAAAGATTCAGTTCATGCAGGTTTACAATCATCTTGACATCATCGGCGAACGTTTGATAATGAGACCATGAATTAGAGAAATGACTCATTTTTTCCATTTTAAAGTTACAGAGAAACGTAACAGTTCCCAGCATGGGAAAACAGAAAGCGGGCAGGATAGTTCAATTTTTGACCGAAGCTGATTGCGTTCACTTCACACGGATGCCCTTGGGAATAGCCCAGAAATTGTTCCTTCCCCAGCAATGGAGAAAGAGTGGGGTATTTTGAGCCCTTTAGCATTTCAAGATAACCGGAATTTGAGATGGTTTCTTTGATAGAAAACGGACGTTGCTCATAGGCTTAGCAGCTCCATCCATAAGACACTGCTTACTACTGAGACTGCAACGTGGCCCTATACTCCAAATGACGTTGATAGGAATAATCCACAACTATTTTTCCCTTCATTTGGTTCCATTCCCTTCTCTACACACTTTCCTTTCTTGGGTATTTGTCAAAATTTTTTTGTCCATATTCTTCTCGCTTAGTCAATTTTTTGAAGCCAACAAATAAAACAGTGAAATTCACCCACAGCAAAAAAGATTCAACTTTTTGATCATGACGTGATGTCTGCGGTAAAATTTGAATTGCAAGTTATCTATTTATCTAAACTTCTAGAAATAAAAACAAGGATAAGAAGTAATTGATTACTTTCTGGATAATAGACAACAGTGCCATTCTACGCAAACACAAACACACACACACACACACATACGTATATGAATAAAAGCTGCCCCCTTAAGATCATTCGACCCATGTCATATTGACAGCAGTATGGTTAAGTGTATCACTACCGAAGCTCCACACTGACAAAACCTACACAAGGTTCGTATCCAAAAATGGTCTCTAAAGACAATTGATGATGAAGATGATGATGTGCTTCTCAGCAGACCTAATCAATACACCTTAGGAATCTGCAGTGAATCCTTTGAGACGAAGGTGAGCAGGAAACCAATGCTGATAGCTGATGGCGGAAATGCGCGAACCAAATCTCTCCAGGAAGAGCGGTGTTCATCGATACACAGAGGTCATCTGTACGCTTATCTATAACCAAATTCGATTTAGATGGCTGTTACAATGGCGTACGTTATGTGCATGTCAATGATAACTAAGTTGTTATGCATTGAATGGGTTTAGACTAAGGCATGACTACGTGAAATATAAAACGTAAATACGATGGATTAGTATCAACCTAATATATATATATATATATATATATATATATATATATATATATATATATATATATATACACACACACACACACACACACACACACACATATATATATATATATATATATATATATATATATATATATATATATATATGTATTTTACTGTCATCACGTTTCCTTGGTAACCAGCTTAGAAATCCATGTTCCGAAAATATCAATCGGTGACCAGTAAAAAATAACATCCATATACAAAACATTATGGTAATACCCTATGATAAAATAATAAAATACACGTATGATATGAGCTATATATTAAAATCATAGCTGAAAGGGACATGGTGTTTGATCAATACTGCCGGGTTGCTATGTTGAATTAAGTGTTTTATTTCCCAAATCCCTGAAACAGTTGTAAGCAACTGATGATCTCAGAAAAAAAATCGCACATACATAATTACAAAGTATATGTGTAACATTGACAAAATACCGAATACTTTAGCAGATACCGTAGAATAAGTGACAAAAAACAAATTTGAAAGAGTTTTTTAAAAATGCTTTGTGTTTAAAGCTGTAAAGCTTTCTTGACAATGCTTATAATTATGCGAAGATTGACACAGTTTAGTTCTTTTTCGGGGAGGGTGGGGTCGGCTATCCATCAGCTTTGCCTGTATCGTTAAGACCTTAACGCCTTTGGACACCAATGACGTCTCAAATGAACGTCATTGGTTTGAATATCACCAGCTGAAGGTGAAAAATGTCAGTAATTGCTCCCAAGTATGCAGCCTGGATTATTATAAGTACACGTATATTTCAAACGGTGGACGTGTAATGTATTGAAATAGCGTCCCCCTGCTACTGCCGCTGTGTTACTGATCAAACTTTTTATCTCTAAAATTTTCGAAATTTCATCTTTTTCTATGACAGATAGAATAAAAAACTGTGACGAGTGTGTTGATCAGTATAAGCGGAGATAAAAGTTTCATCTATTCACTTCTGACTTGTTTTTACCTGATCCATTTAATCCACTTGGAAGCAAGATTGTGATGAGACTATGAAACACGCCCCTTGCAATGCCTTGTATATTCTTATTTCAATATAGGAAATAATCGGTGTGTCAAGGTAGTCAAATATATTTCCCATAGTGTGCCAACCTACGATACAGTTTAGACTATCATCTATTCTAGGATCACTCTGGAGTAAACTCATCCTATGATGTCATAAATTGGCCAGCGCCCCATGGTGCTTATGTCTCCGAATCGGACAAAGAAACGTTTACATTTTGTCAGTTTACATTGCTTGCTTGCTTATAACATTAGATCATCAAAGATGGTTCTCACTCATCGTTGACCTTTCTTTGACAGTGGGCAGTGATTCTATCAAAAGTGGGAGATCAAAGGAGAAGAAGATCAGAATATGATAGAAGGTTTTATGAGACGAAGCAAAGAGGTCCTACCCTGTAGATGCATCTTCCTACGGTACTACATAGATATCAACTGTGATTGATAGGTAAATATGAAGAAGTTTAGACGAATAAGAAAAGATGAGATAGATAGATAAATACTCTGATAAATAAATTGATAGATGGATGCATAGATAGATAGATAGATAGATAGATAGATAGATGGATAGATAGATAGATGGATAGAGAAACACAATGAAAATAGTAGTAAATGTTCTGTACAAAGATGTCTTGGTTATATTGTCATTCTCAAGTAAATACGTCCACAGACATGCACACTGGCCTACGTAACGATCACAGATAAAATTTTCCTGGTAGCTTACGTTGTTTTTTTTTCTATCGTGCACGAAATTCCTCCACATGTTCATTAACATTTTAACATGTACCATGGCACAGCTATTTATCGAAAAACGTGTAAAAAATGCAAAATACACACACGCATTTACACGCCCAAGCATACATACACACACATGCTCACACACACTCATACAGACACACACGCACACACACACACACAAAAAAATATATATTCACATATAACAATGCAAATAACAATCTGAAGTAATAAATTACTTTTTCTTCCCACTAAATATTGAATTTGTTTATATCAATATCAACTCATTTGTTCGGGCATATGATTGAAATGTATACGTGTCTATTTTCCCACAAATCACTGGTCTTTTATTTCAATTGTAGCTTTTCCTTTTGTTTTGATAGAATTTCAACCCTATACAACAGTAATACATCATATGAATTGAGCTATAATAAGGTTCGAACTCATTACACGAGCCAAGGTTTCTAAAACTATCGTCCTATCCATCAGTTTAAAGCAAATACATTTTTGGGGAAGTTATATGAAACTTATTTCCTGGTAGTTGCTGTAGTTTATAAATAAGTCGAATGATCTTTTGAATGAAATCTATCTTTGCTACGTGACCTAGTTCTCTGATGCCAGATTTGGTTGAGTTCAAAAGATAAGTATGTAATACCTATTTCCCTTTCTGACCGGAGGAATTCGCTGGAAATATTTAGGGCTATTTGCAACTAACCTTTCCAAAGGAGTTCACCAAAAGTTTGCATCTAATACAAGTATCTTTTTATTTCTAGTCTATGGTACTCTTTGTAAGATGTCTTTGAGTCTCCATCATACGAAACCCAATGCTCACTCGATATGTTTTTTTTCTTTTTTCACTCTTCTACGTAGAATACTATGTCTCTTTTTGTTTCACTTTCACTATTTTTAGATTCAGCTTCATTTCATGGACGTGTCAAAACTGTTGGACAGTTTAGAGTGCTTTCAATGGCCTTAGGCGATCAGTTTGTCACTTGTAGGATGAGCACTCGAATATATATATATATATATATATATATATATATATATATATATATATATATATATATATATATATATATATATATATATATATATATGGAGTAGTTGATCCGTTTTGGATTATTTTTAAGAACAAAATTTTAGATATTGGACAAAGTGTGTGAGAAAGTATAGAAGAAGAAGAAGAAGAAGAAGAAGAAGAAGAAGAGGAAGAAGAAGAAGAAGAAGAAGAAGAACAAGAAGAAGAAGAAGAAGAAGAAGAAGAAGAAGAAGAAGAAGAACAAGAAGAAGAAGAAGAATAAGAATGGTCCAGCCAGTGAAAGTGTTGGTGAAGCGTATTTAGTAACCTGACCCCCCTAGTTCGATTCCTCGGGCAGATAGAGTAAAAAATCTAATACTGTTCTTCAGTGGGAGAGGCAGACAATCAACTCCACGATAACGAATCAATAGGAAAAGAATAGCCAATACGAGATATTAACAGGCGTGGGTGATATTGGGAAAAAGGTGTCACTTTAAAAATACCAACAAAGTTACTGACTACGACGGATATAAAAAGGAGGCCGAAAAGTACAAGAGTCGGAAAGCTTTGATAAGGGCAACCAAAATGAGAACAAAAGGTGAAGTAAATAATAACAATTATTCTTTACTTGAGAAATGCAGACAAGAAAATATTCAGATACAAAATTCGTCATCAGTCTTCAATCGTCCGTCGTTGGACAATGACTTTCTCCATGAATCGCTAGACTTTTCAATCATGACCCAATATCTATCGTCACACCATGTCATATTCTGTTGGCCTCAATTCTTCATTTGATCCCTGGAGTGTTGATGTCCATCGGTTTTCAACCATTCTTGCAACATGACCAGTTCATCACAATTTGAGTTTCTCCAATAGTTTTCTATGATATCTTAAACTCGTATTCTTTCCTTGATATACTGTGCTATCTTAAAGTCTCTCCATGTATTTTTGAGCATGAATATCTCTTACGCACACTGCATGGTTCTCAATTTGCAGGTCAGTCTCTTGGTTAGGTTCCGTGTTCAGATTCATTGCTAATTATTGAATGCATACTCTTATTCTTAGAACTAATGGGATTTTCTCGTTCTTGAAGCCTCAGCTTGCTCTGCCGAAAGCTTTCCATCCCAGCCTGATTCATCGCTCGATTTCTTCTGCTACTGAGAATTTCATAGAGATCTGCTGTCGTAAGTAGATATAATGGTTTACTTTCTCAAGTTTTTCGTTTTTGATTTTGATTATTGTGCGTTTCATTTGATAATCAAAATGCAGATGTTTGAGTTGGAAATTTTTCTACCAGTTTTTCAGAAAGATTTTATCACAAAAAATCAAAAGAAACTATATTTGAATATTTGACTCACCAACGTCTCAGAAATATACAGAAATTCAATTAGCCAATTTTTATAAAACTTTCTCAATTCATACAAATGATATTTGAATTTATATGTGAAAATATCCTCCTGTAAAAAATGAAAAAAATCTTTCAAATCTAAATGATAACTCCTTATTAAAATATCATCGAAATAGTTGCATCCGCTTCTAACGACTCTACGTTCAGCGCCCACAAAGAGCATACAAGTTAAAAGGTAATGCAGCTCTTTTGAGTACTCTCCGAAGTAAAAGAAAACTTGCTGTAGGGGTTGCAAAACTAATAAAAAGTAGGTTTTTTCGTTCTTCCGACAATTGCATTAGAACTTGCCCGGTTTGACTGGACTGCTTTACAAGTCTGAAGGTTAGGTATTTCAGTCGAATGAATAGGTTGATATTTGCTTAGGACTGAAAGTAAAGTCTCATTTCGAAACGATTAACTATGAATGCTTAGTTATAATAAAAAGAGTCCTCTTTTTTCACAATCGTTTTGTCTTCAATAAAACAATAAAATCTTACAACTTGCACCTTCTTCTGATTTGTGAAACAAGAATGATTTTCGTGTTTCTGGCAGACAAGCATTAGGAATGAACATATTTTTTTAAATTCACAAAATAAACTGCAGAGATAAAACAAATATTGTTGCTTTTGTTGCAGAATCGCAAAGGTAAGCACCAACACCGAAACTTCATGGGATTTATTTGCAGTGCAATTAGAGGATAAATATATCCTGCAACCTGTTTTTAAGATATATACATCTTCATCCATCTTATTTACCATTATTTACGCATACATATGTATCTACCTACGCGTTGAGAGTTTACGCGCCTTTCTCACAGCAGGAGGAATCAAACGTTCATCATTTTTTGGACAGCATGGATAAAATAGTGCTTCATAATACTGACGACATTTTTTTCCTTCACAAAAAGCACGAATGTTTCCCGCAAGCAGTTTTATTTAGATATTCACAACTTCATCAATCTTCATTCACATAGACCAGAGAGCATAGCAGCCGAACTGTAATGAAAGGAGCAGCTATGTTTACGGGAACATAATTTTCGTGAATCAGTAATAGGTTTTTGTTTTGGGTGCAAAATGTTGAGAGTTGACACATTATTCAAATCTAAAAAATAATAAATGAAACAACAGATATATTTCAGCTTGTGTTACAGTATTGCAAAGTTTACTACGGATATAATTTTTTATAATTCAGAAGAAACATTCAACTTTGTGTCCAGCATAGAGCACAACTATCTCTCTCGAGCAGTGTTCTTTAGACTTATGTGAATCCTCATCTATCTTTTTTACTTATCTTATCTTTTGATACACATATGGTACACTTCATGAATATTTGAACAAGCGTACAATTTGTTTTTATTGCTTGTGCTCACGTTCTTCCAATATTAACATTCATCTGCTCCTCTTCCGCTTTAAATCGCATCAATGATGCATTTTTCACGAATACTAGATTCAAATATCAATATTAGACGTTTCAATCCCATTCTTCATTGGTTTTAAACGAAACTTTTCTATCCACACTTATAAAATGCGATTCATATAATTCTTATAAACAGTCAATTTTACAGCATATGAATACTAGTTTTAAATAATCCAGAAAAAAACACGGAATATATTCACCTTGTTTTTTTTAAAAAGTATTTTATTTGCATCCAGTTTTCTGTTGGTGGATGGCCTTGACCAGTGTATGCACACTTTAGAAGCGGTGGATACCAAATTTGATGTCTCCCCAGCAGCTTCTGCAGTCAAACATAAAACGCTTTGCTTATCTCTTAAATAGTGTCAGAATTGTGGGCACAGGGGGAATAACTCCCGTATGCTCCATTCTAGTTGGTTCCATTGGAAGATGACTTCAGTATTGCTCCATTGTCTGTTAACACCTCATCCATTTTACCTGTATTTTACCATTGATCTTTAAACCATTGCATTGTTGGTGTGATAAGTGAAGTGAGTTTATACGTGTGCCTCACAATAGAAAATGACAATCCTTTGAGCTTAAGAAAAAAGGTTGGGTGCTCGTAAGAACACTTTAAAAATAGCCAATATTTATGATTTGGCCGTATTTGTTTACGTTACTTCCATCACAATGATCATGACAGGAGTTATCTGCCCATGATTTTTACGAAATTACTCACGTTGGCTCTATGATAAAACAAAACGAAACAAAACAAAACGAGTCATCTGCCTGTAGTTTTGATTACATATACGTTAGCTTCATATGATAAAGATTACTGTAGAGATAATTCCTAATATTGTATAATGAGTTTTTTGTTCACCCAACATAAAGAACATAACCATCTCCTGCAAGTGGTATTTTCTTTGGAACATACACCCCTTTCTATCATATACATTTGTCAATTATCATTTATATCATCTTATCACCATGTATAAAACAGTGAATGAAGTTCTACGCCCGTCTCCTCCAGAATTGTCCATTTGGTGAGCTGAGAAGCTTGGACATTTGTATAAGCGCTGTCGACGATATCCGATGCTTTCATTGACTGGAAAATAGATTCCAAGGATATTCTTCTCATGTTTCTTCTTATCTTCTTTGTTCTTTTTTTTTTTGTTTTCTTTCTCCCCTGACGGAAAGAAAAGTATATCGCTATTTTTATGCCATCTCTTCACCATAGGCTCTTTCTCCTTCTAACTCATTAGATATCTGTTGGTCATCGATGGTAACTGAATGTCAAGAATGGCGTGATCTGGACGGACACTTATTTTTCGAATTCTTAATGCGTCCAATCTTCATTCAGATTGCTTGTAATAATGCTCCAAGTGCGCCAAGTATTGTAGGCATGACTGTACCTTCGATGATCGATGATTTTCATAGATCATGAATTTTTCCACGTTTTCACTTTTTGTCGTCTTCAGCCTTTGGTCTGCTGGTATGGCCACACTAACAATCTGACAGTTCCTCTTCACAACAGATAAAGGCGCTTTTTCTGCTTGGATGTTGCGTAAGGTATGGATGCCAAAGTCCCAGATTATAGTGTTTGTCTTGTTTCCAAGAATATTGTGTGATTTGTGATCATACAACTTGTTTACATGGTCGAACATACCCTATCATATATATTTTTATATTTGTTCCGAGCTTGTTACATCAGCTTATGATCTACTTTACTATCTCATCTACACAAATTACTAAGCCTTCGCAAGTTTGGCTTCGTTTTGTCGTTGTTTCGTTGCTAGCGTAATCAGTGAACGTGAAATGGCAATCAATGAATTTGAGGTTATATTTACAAAACAAATAACTAAATTAACACTTCATGATCCATTCATATTGAAGGGTTTAAATCGACTGATTAGTATAAATTTAATATCTAGGCTCTGTAATCAATTTTGAAGGGGAAATCTTTTGAATCATCTCAACACATTCTCATATTTTATCAAACAGTTTAAACAGTTTTAGATTCTCTGCACTCAAAATGGTTGAGGGTCAGTCTTGCAAACAGGAACGACTGAAGCTCTGGCCAGCATAAGGTGTGCTTTTTCTGCTTTGATGTTCAAAAAAGTTGTGACTTAATCAAAACGTCTCCAGGATCTGTTGGTCATCGATGGTAACTGAATGTCAACGATTTCAGTTCAACCAGAAAATCAATAATCCATGTTGGAAGGTTAGTTTTCAAAAAGAAACAGCTGAAACTTGCCAACTTTATGGCGATTTTTATACAATAGTTGGCCTTAGGACAAAAAGTCTTCGATATCAAATTTCAGCTCAATTCAACAATTTATAAGGCATGTCTGGAGGAGGGGAAAGAATGGCTTAAATCATAGCCAGCCTAAGGAAACTTTCTTCAACTTGCCACATGCAAGAGTCCCAAGCACCAGTTCCCAAACCGATATCCAATGAAATGGATGAAACTGCAAATGGTGTAAACCCCTTGCCAATAGGTTCTGACCCCCCTCCTAAATAGGTTCCGGGAACTATTATTCTTCCCGCGCATTGATTACATATTGAGACCACTAATGTTCGATTATTCTTTCATGGTATCAAGAGACAACAAATATACTCAGGCTAATTTGAACCAAGTTAATATACATCAGGTTGTAGCAACTTTTGGAAAACATGAATTTTGCTCGTAAAGAGATCGATCACAACTAGGTGACACAGTTTTATGACACAATCCTAAGCTAAACTTTTATTTCATTATTTTATTGTATATCCCACTTACACTCAAGATGTTGTGGGATTAGATATCAATTGCATATCTTCGTCCACCGTATTCCACCCACCTTCTTGAACAAGATATTGGGGAATGACGGCTTCTACCAAAACATAGTTGGATTATTACAACACATTTGTCATTAGGAATTATTTTGCGAATTGAGTGCGAACTCTTGCGATATATAACTATACTTATACCAATTCAATATATATATATATATATATATATATATATATATATATATATATATATATATATATATATATATATATATATAATTGTATCATCCACAGACAGCTATTTCGTTGTATAACAACTCTCCAGTGTGGCTTTAAGCAATCTGTTATCCCATCCAGTTCCACGAGGCCTGATTGAAACCTTCGCTTCAGGCCTGGAAGCCGGAAGCCTGTATCCTACCGCTGAGCCACGGAACTGGATGGTCAGATAAATTCTATTTTTGCTTAAATCCCTCATCCACCAGAGTGCTCAATTCCTATGGAAGAGCATTAAATTTATATCTTTTTGAGTAATGAATGAATACACATTTTTTGATACCATCTTGTAGTAACCGTAATTTTTTTAGAGCTTTGTAAGTGGTTTTCATCTGTCTGATGGAAATTGAAACTGGATATGTGATTGCAGTTTTGTGCTATATATTGTAAAGCTTTAAAACGGTGGTTAAAGAGTTTTCTGCCAAGCATTGTTAGTGAGTTCGAACCTCACTGTGGTTGCCAAATGCTAAACGTCTGTTCAGTAAATTCCCTCGACAGCTGATATAGTCGCAGGTTACCTGAGGGTAACAGAAGTCCTCCCTAATGCTGGTCTATCTTTGACCTACACCTAGAGAATATTAGAACACTCTATAGATTAAATACTCGAGCCGATGTTGCTTTTCCACGCTATTGTCTGGCCATTGTTCTCGTGTCCCATGCGGATATCTGCTGTGCCAGATTGTACTTAATAAATGACCACAACGTTTGTCTATGAATAAAGATAGAAAACATTGAGATTGTTTTTATGAATATAAATATCCATTTACCGATAACAGATGACCTTTGAGACATTGAAATAGTATATTAGTCAATATGATAATGATAGTCATAAATAGTCGATAAGATCAGATATACAGAATATTATCAGAAATTCACTCTCTGGGATTTTTCATCCGGGTCGTATGTGGACCTCACTGTCATTAATACTGACGAGATTTGAAGGGCTGGGGATAATGTAGTGATTGATGGAGATTAGTGAAATGATGTGTCGTTAAGGTTTGCCTCACCAATCGGAGACCCCGTCCCCCCCAAAAAAAAATGAGTGCAGCCCATCCAAATTTGACATTTAATTCATTCAATGTACCCAGGGAGAATTCATGGTCAAATTCTTTGAAAAACAATTTGGAGGTTTCAAGATGAGAAACTCGCGTTCAATATGTAATTATGATGCGTAATCATGATGCTATATGGACGTTTACTTTATGTTTGATATAAGTACATATATACATATATTCTCTTTTACTATGACTACATTCAGCCTTATTGACCGTCCAGTTCTGCAGCTCAGAGATAGGATATCGGCCTGAAGCAAAGGTTTCAATTCTGCCTTGTGGTACTAGTTGGGATAATGGAAAGTCTATCGCCACACTGAAGAGATGTAATACATCAAAACAGCTGTCTGTGGATGACACAATATATATATATATATATATATATATATATATATATATATATATATATATATTAAAGTGGTCAAAAGTGAATGGATACATTCTTGGAGATTGAAAGTGAAGCGACCCCTCGTCTAAGGTGTCGATCGTGAAAAGGAATCCCCCTTTACAGGGTCAAAGTTAAAGATAGCCTCTCTTTATCAAGGAGTAAAATTGAACAGAAACATTCCCCTTGAATATTTGACCCGGCATAGGCGAGTTCTTATGCTAGTGTATAAAACGAGCTTATGATCAAAGATACATTTAAGTAAACTGATAGATCAATAGATCTTTCGTAGAGTTGGGTTCACAAACAAGAAAAGACAGACATTCTAACTGCACTCATAAAGCAACGACATATTTTCCTGACGTGCCAAATTCTGACAGCCATGCGTTCTGCTCCGTTAAACACTTATTGTCTGATCGATGCTCTTAACACATTCACGATAATACAAAACACATCGAAACAAAACTGCAATCATTCTTTTATGGCGGAATACACAATCAAGCTTAAAGGTGCCATAAGTTCGTAAAAACAGGGCAAATAACATAAATTAAAAGTAAGGATTGAAAATTTTATAAATGAAGTGATTTCTTAGAAAAACATCAGAAGCATTTGCATCAACGTCATATGATAGAAAAAAGAAATCAACTGAAAAGTGTTGTTAGGGTCATAGAATATACTTATAGCTCTATACAATTAAGTTAAAGAATGTTCCTTGTATTTCAGACAAATATTTCATTAGTACAGATTGACATCATTATCGTCATTCAGTCATTCATATTTTATCCCTACGATTCAATGACTCAACAGCACCTTTCAGTTGATTTCTATTTTCTAACATATGAAATCGATGTAGACGTTTCTAGAATTTGTCTAACAAATTATTTCAATTCTTATTCGTCAGAAACGGGAAGAAGGAAATGAAGTCAGGGTTCTATTCTATATATTGATAAGAAACCGTCAGTCAAAGCTGCAACCCAAACAGTCAGCATAAGTTCTTACAGTTCTTGAGTGGGTCTGGATGGCTGTGTATGTAATGAACCACGCATCAATTGAACTAGAGGCTTTGTAATTAAAAAAATGCATACATTTGTTTTCTGACCCCCTCCCCCAAATTGAAAGGGTTTTAGTTAAATGACCAATTGGTTTGTTTAACTTTGTTCTTTGATTAAAACTTTTTTTTAAAGTGATCACTGCCTAACTGAAGGTAAAAAAGTAACTCATTCATTGATCACCCCTTTTTTCAAATTTTTAATCATATTTAACTCGTAAACCACTCCTAGTCATTAACTATCCTAACGTAATTTGTCACATGGTTTGTGTCGTCCGGTATTTACGCTTATTTTGCTTTAATGCAGACTTTTATTTAGAGATCATTGTTAAACAGAGGACAAGGGAAATAACTCATTCACTGATCACACCAATTGATCAAACCCCGAAAGCATACATCATGTGATAGTATGTATTGATTACTAATCAGACCAGTTCAATCAGGAATTATTCAAACGTTGATTTCATAAACACGGAAGTAATAAGTAAATTTTCAGATGTGTTTTGATAACAAACTTTATTTCGCAAAAAGCAGTTACTGAAGAAAAAATGTTTCGACCAAAATAGAAAAAAGTCAGACACAGTTTTATCGGTAGCCATAAAATGGAAGTAAATAAATATTATTTTTGTCTGTGAAAATTGAATGGATGATAAAAGACTGATGCGGAATCTATTTTAATCTGAATAATCAAACCCTCTCGAATATTATTGTTCCTTTAAAGACTGGCGCCAGTATTAGTGCAAAGATGATCCATTTAGTCTATCAGACGATGAGATGATATTATTGCTTCTTCCTTCCCTTTGGATCTCATACACCATGATGAGGGTTAAAAGTTGAAACAATGATAAAAATGGATTTACAAAAGAACAAAAAATAGACGAGAAGAAGAAGAAGATGCTGCTGCTGCTGATGATGATGATGATGCTGATGATGATGAAGAGGAGGAGGAAGAGAAGGAAGAGGAAGAGGAGGAGGAGGAGGAGGAAGGGGGAAGTGTACAAAAAAAGGAATTCAAGGGAAAAAGGAAGGTGAGATGGGAAAAATAACGGAGGAAGAACAAAACATATCTAGAGGGGACAAAATTCAAAATGGTGCTTGGAAGGGAGAAAAACGAAAAAGTAATTGAAAAATATTGAAGAGATGACAAAGTAAAGCCGGTGACTTCTTTGTCGTTTTTTTTTTTTTTCCTGAGAGGATTTTAAAGGTTTGACTTTCATTCTTCTCAGCGTATTGATTTTTATGTTTCTGACAAAAACTTTTTTGGTGCAGTAGAAGAGATATTTTGAAAAGATTCTACGTCTCCATGAAGGGAAAGAGGAGAAAACTCCAAACAAATGCAAAAGAACAATTTGTGTCCCTTTAAAAAGACTCTGGAACTAAAAACGTTCGAAGACGTTCGACAAATGAATGTTGAATAGAGCAAGTGAGAAAAAAAAAGAAGAAAAACAAGAAAAATATTTCTGCTAATTAATAGTTGATATTAGGTGTAGCAGCTCCTGAGTTGCTCTTTGAATGGTGACGTGATCTTTTGGAGTGTGAATGTTTTTCTTCGGAAGGGTTTTCAAATATGAGTCCTGTATTCCCTCCTCTCATGTGCGTTGTGACAAAAACCGTGAATGGAATAAAAATTGAAGTACATGACTTGAAACAGAAGTAAACATGAAATAAAAGTTTTGCCCTTGAAAAAAACCCCAAAACCAAATACGTTCAAAGATGTTTAGAAGGGAATAAATCAATTGCGTGTGTGAGAGTGTGTAGGTTTGTGAGAGTGAGAAAGAAAGAAAAAAAAGAAAGAAAGAAAGAAAGAAAGAAAGAAAGAAAGAAAGAAAGAAAGAAAAGGTGAGAAAGAGAAGGAGGATAACATTCAAATAGAATACAGATTACTCCTATTTATTTGAGGTAGTTTATGGGGGAGTCACTGAACCGGTTTTTTTTATCCCACTTGAACGTTGGGGCTTCTGTGTCCTGTGTTATTCGATCGACATTCAAGCAATACATGATCACAGTGTTGGATGTTTGAGTTCGAAAATTCTCGAAATGTACGTACATTTCTGATTTTGTAAAGTTTTTTCAAACGATCAAAGCGTGTACTCACCTAAATCTTTTAATAAAAGAAGACGATAAACGATGGAGTGAAACCAGAAATAGAATAATAGCAATAATGACGATTGTATTGACCTACAGTATAGCGATAAAAACAAACAACGATAAGATGACATACACGTCTTAGATCGGCTCAGTGTGTTATGATAAAACAAAATTCACTGGAGTATAATTAGTAATAATGGAGATTGTGTGTACCAAGGATATTGCAATAAAAACCACCAATAATAAGATTGAGTCAAACTATTATGAGAGTGGTGTGAATAATTAAAATGTATTTCAACTGAGTGTTTGGAAAGAGAGCAACAATAACAGAATACACCACAACTAGTAATAAGGTAAGATTAAATAATTAAATGTATTATTCGAGAGAATTGTGATAAAATGCAGACATGATACGATAAAATAAAGTGAAAACTAAAAATAATGATGATAGTGAAGTATATGCTTTGATAAAAAAGCAATTATAAGTGGAATGAAACTAGTTTTGAAATAAAAGTAATACTGGAGAGTTTATCGAACCAAAGTGTTGCAACCAGAGGCAACAACATAAAAATTGGAATAAAAGTATCTATGAAATAAAATAGCAACGGAGTAGACACTTAATTTATAATAAATATACATTGAAAAGATTAAACGAGAAGATATATGGCGGCTTACGAAATATTTATTACCATTGAGAATGAAACTCTGATAGAAAAAACGGAAACGAAAGAGTTTATTTTTTTCTCCTCTGACGATAAGAAATATTGTCTGCTCACAGTATATATATATATATATATATATATATATATATATATATATATATATATATATATATATATATATATATATATATCGTGTGAGTTCACTATATTCTAATGCAAAGGTTAAAAGCGTGGGTTGAAAGCAGTTCTTTGGTCTTTGCATTACCGAAGGCTGTATAGCTCTACGATAAGAGCAGGACAACGTTGGAGCAGCTACCCTTTCTGCAGCAAGTTTGATTTCTGAAGCAGCTCCATTTTCTTTAATTGTTCATTCATGCTGTCTAAATTGAATTATGTATCAACCGTTTAACAAAGGGAGATCATTTCAAAAAAGTTTTTGTACGATATAACGCAATTTATAATTCATCTTGTCGGACGAAAACTATCCATTTCTTAAATGTATACTGTCATATTGAAAGAGACGAAAAAGACAGGGAATGAACAAGATGAATATGGATTGGAAAGAGTTATTTGGCCGTGCACCAACGGCAGCTGTTTAGCTTAATGGTAAAACCAAGTCTACGTTGTAGTGGCTACTGTATATAGATGTATGTAAATGATTTATATAATCAGGCAAACAGAAGCACGAATATACACCAAAACATACTCACACGCACATATACATACCCAAGGTGGTCTTAGAAAAGATTTTAAAACGATAAACTCGTTTATCAGAAGAAAAAAAAAAGATAACAGAGATCTTTATTTTTGATTTACGGTGTTGCAATTATTTTGGTTCCGTTGGCTGGAATTGCTGTCACCTGTCTTTCAAATTGGTATAATCGATACATCTCGTAAAATATAATGGCTTCTCTCAGAGATAAAAAAAAGTAAAGTCGAAAAAATGTAAAGAATCATTAAATAGTTAGAAGGTTATGGAAGAAATTAAAACAAAAACATTATAAGCTCAAAACTGAAGCCAAAGGAATGGATGTGTTTTCAAAAATACGATTTGATAAATTGGAGCATTATTTTAAAAATTCCAAATACTGGAGATTATGCATAATATGAGCCTGTTATGTATAATTTATGATTTAGATCGCGTAAGTATTTTCATCCCTAAAGATATTTACTCCAAGATTATCTCATGTTCATATCCAAAAAATAATCTAGGAGTATACATTGTCGAAATCTAGCCAAAGTCAAAGGTTAGAGTTCACTTGTTTATGAATTTCAGACTGCGAAAACGATAGCAAGAACAAAAAAATCTGTAAAATATTTGTCTCCTCTGTGACATTAAACCAAATGATAAATAAGATTAAAAATTCACTTCCAGGATTTGGAATCACGACTTGAGTTCAGCCCCGAATCCATCCTCGGCAAAATATTCCACCTTTTAAAAAATCTCCCCTTGAAGCCAAATGTCATCGCGATTCTCGGAGATGATATGTCAACACAGGAATAAAGAATGATTTAATGTCACTGTCTGCTGTCAGCATATCTCCACCGACTCAGTTTGACAACGATCAGACGTGAAAAACTGTCAAAATAAAATAGAAAAGAAATTCTTTCAGTGATTGGACTTGCAACGATCAGACTGGAAGAATTTTATCACGAAACAAAGGAAGCAACGCACTGGGTGTTCGGAACGTAAATACCGTCTTTTGTTATCTGATAATAATAATGTTGGGAAAGTGATTTTTGTTTCATATAGAGAATGAAGCGTCGTATCCTTGATCAAAGGCATTGGAGATTGAACAAAAGGATTCGAATGTTTTTGTCACTTCAAAACTTGATACTTCAATTCTTCAAAGCTTTAAAATTATGTATATAAATGTTCCCGTGTTATCAATTTGGTTTGACTTCGTTCTTTTAAATCTCTGCTAGTTCAAGTGGAAGGGTCTATCGTTTTGAATGGTGCATTAGAGACAACTTCAACAGCAAATGTGTTACTTGTAAGTTACGAGGAGAAGAACAAGCATAAAAAATCACACAAAGTTAGAGAAATAATCTCGTGTTGTGTAAAGGAAAAAACGTCGTATTTCTGATTGGAGGCATGGAACGTTGGAGGGACGTACAAGGGTATCTAATGATGATATCAGTTGCTCAATCCAGTTCTTGAATAGAGCAAATGAAGTCATTGTGGGTTTACATTTGACTGTATATTATCTCATTTTTTCAAGTCAAAAAGGAAAACTGTGCTGGTGAAAAGTCAAGGGGATAGAAGACTCAAAATCAGTACTACGATTGCTTGATTTCACTGAAATATGGATGACCAAAGAGGACAAAACCTGATATTGCCCACAATAACAAAATGTTCCAAGCAGTAAAACTCCGCCGTATGACAGGCAATGTACTAATGTTATGATAATGAAGACGATTCTTCATCTGAGAAATTCAACAACTATTAAAACCGTCATCTCAGTGTGTCACTATTGCAATCAACATCAATTTCTTAAGTTTTCGAACGAGTCTGGTTCGTAAGCTTGCTACTTTTGTGTATGTGTATATCGTGAGTAAAAACCACATTCATGGAGCTAGAGGGATAATCAAAAAGTTTTTAGTTTGAGTTCAACTTGCAATGTAAGTGTTGTGTCAGCTTAACCACTTTTTTTTAATCTGACTTTTTTCATGATTGTGGCCAAACAAAAGGCGGAAGAGTACCATATTCATTGATCATCCTCAACACAGAATGTCGTCGAACAATGATGGCATCGTGGCAGTTTCTATAACAAAGCAAACCTGATACTGTTCTTTTTTTTATTTCATATTATTAAACTCCATACTAATTAACATTACAGATTTTATATAAGTAAGAAATGACAATTCAGCATGCATAGAAAAAAGAATAGAAAAACAGTTTCCATTAGAAAATTGATGTTTGTCACTAATTCAGAAATCAATCTTTAATGTGAATCTCCAACTTGTTATTCTACCAGAATAAAACAACTCTGATTCCATCTTTTGTTCTCTCCACATCGCTTACAAGGAAGATGATATCGACAGTAATTCAATAACAATGAACCTAACATAATTGCTGTTCAATAAAAGCATCAACAAATCTCACGCGACAAATGGGTGATTTTGTCTTAGGAACATATCCATAGCATTCATACACAATCAAACACAGAGCATCAAGGTGAAAAAAGTAATTACAGGAAGATAATTAGCAAATACTTTGATTAGGTTGATAATTAGCCACTAATGACAATCTAAATTAGATTATTGGAGATAGAGAAAACAAATCATATCGGTACGAGGTGATCATTTCTGTTTTATGATTTCGTAAATCTCATAACTTTCTATAATCAGTGTCGAATTAATCACCATCAAGTGAATATTTAGTTAGTTCCCTTCAAGCAACAATGTTGAAAGAGTATATGCATTCACACAATTGGTTTTTCCACACAATCTCTGGAAGTTCTCAATGGATATCAATGACATTTCGTGGGAAAGTGTTCTATGGGCTAAGGGAGAATCGATTAGATTTTGAAATAGGTACGGGAATATTTAACAGTTAGGAGATACTATGCATTTATAAGACAAACTCCGAAACAATTTGATTGTTTTTCTACTTATTTCAGCATTTGTCAGTGAAATTCGAAATCATTGAGTGAAAGCGTTGTTCATGGCTTAAGAAACGAACTATCTTTGTTATTTCTGACTCAAATATACTATTCATGAATCAAGACAAGTGTCCAAAGTAGTGAAGATCGAAAATTACAGCTACTTACCCTGTATCGTAGATATATATGAACTTTTTTTCTTTAAGTTCTAGCTTTTGTATGGCGTCGGCGGTGGTATACGATCTCGTTATATTTTCTAGTTAAATTTTTAGAGTCAATCTTTCTGTAATTATATCTAACGCTGTTACTCAAGTCCCAGGGGACGAAGGTGGAGGAAAACGCAGTTTCAAAAACAGTACAGAAAAGCCAGGTACTGCACGTAATAATGGCAATACTTGGTATACATAAAAAGTGTCCTGATAATATTTAATGCTCCCTGTCCTTGCACACGGTCCTTGTTTCACGTGCCTTCGTCATTCACTTTCCTGATCCGACGCTGGGCAGCTGAACGTCCATTGTTTGAGGGAAGGAAATGGAGAGTCGATGTCCAATCGGTGATCCCTGTTCTAAGCTTCCATTTTCCACTTTAAAAATTGATAACACATGAAATTATAATCAGTTAAACATAAATGATTGGCATCTCAGTTTTCTATTGAATATTAGAAATTAATTTTGTCATGCTATCATACGCATTCCCTTCTACTGCACGCTCTTAATCTAAGATGTTTCTAGCTTGCAATACCAGGCTTCTCTCTACCGGATGTTCTTAATTTGTTTTTGCGGAAAGCGGTTGTATTTCGAATGCTTTTGTTCCAAGGTTTCTCTATAATGGCAATCGATTATCCCTTTTTTTTATCATTGAAGTCATTAGCTTTTACGCTGCAGAAACCCATCAAACACTAAGACGCTCACGCACTCTCACACATGCACTCACACGTACGCATGCACACATGAATACGCATATGTAGACCCCAAAAATAATATTCAGTAAGTTTTTACCAAACAATATCCACTGCTTAGCCCCGGTCATGAAAATAGTCAGCAGAATCGTTGAATGCGCTCGATCACACGCTTTCTTTGCATTCATTAGATCCAGACACACTGAAAATATACTATCTTCTTTTTTTTTCTTTCAACCATGAACAACATCTTTCCAGCTCATTTTTCATTCATTCAAGTATCATTTTTTTCTCTGAAGAGTTTCATTTATTCTTCGTTCATTTTTTCGTTTCCAACAGCCGACATTTTTCTCCGTCAGGTTTTTCAATCTTTATTTCTTCCTCCACCTTTTTTTTTCATTTTTCTCTTTCTTGTATTTTCCCTTTTGTTTTTTTCTTCCAACATTGCCCGTAAGCAGCATTGAATATCCGAAGCCAAAACGTTGAAAGAACGTGATTTCGTTCGGTTATTTGTTTGTTTGTTCCTCTCTTTCTTTTTAACCATGACAGTCTTTACAATTTTGTACTTCTTAACGTCATTCTCCACAGACAGTTTTTAATCATGTATCCCCTTCTTTCTAACATCTCTCATTCTCTTTTCTCCTTCCCAATTTCCATTTTTTCCATGTTTTTCTCCCTCTATTCGTCCTCTTCATACTTGTCTGGAAGCAGCATTGTATATCCGATGCCAGAACGCCAACAGGGACAGTTTTTTTTTCTTTAAATTCTTTCTTATTATAACCATCGCAGTATGTTTGCATTTCATTATCTTGTTTTGCTCAAAATTTTTGATTATACCCACCTTTTCTTCCTAAAATCCTCTATAATTTTCTTTCCTTTCCAATTTTCTCTATCTTTCAGTCTTATTTTCTCTTTTTCAAACATTGACTGAAGGTGCACTGCATATCCTTTGCCAAAACTCTTCTAGGGACAGGATTGTTGCTTTGTTCTTTTCATCTCTCCTTCTTTGCTTCAACAATGACCATTTTTATAATTTTGTATTCCATAGCATCAATTTTTATATTCCATAGCCTCAAAGATGCTTTCTTCCGTAAACAGCATTGCATGTCCGCCTCCATCGATTGGACCATTTCTCTTGCACGGCTTACTCTCCACAGGCTAACAACTCTCCTTTAAATATCTTCTTAAGCGTTAACAATATTACATTTTATGATTCCCTTTCCACCTGACGCCTTTCATTTTCTTTGCCTCGTTGCTTTTAGTTTCATAAAAATCATTTGTTTTATTTGCACACACTCCAACGAGTTTTACGGCTTTTTTTACACCCGACACCCCAGAAACGTTTTAATCGCTTTCCTCAGCACAAAGTTTTAAAGTAAGGTATTACTGTTAATACGTTATTCCCAAAGATAATGTTCCACCTTTGATCAGCATATCTTTACTAACATAAAATGGTCCACTAATTCCAATCACTCATCGAAATCACAGTTTGAATATTCAAAGGACAGAAAAAGGTTGTCACTTACATAGAATAAATCAGATTTCTTTCTTTTTTCCAGCTTGTACAATGCCCCATCGTAACAGATAATCCTATCTTTCGCTACATCAATATTCAGATTCGACAAATGAATGTCATAATCCAAGTTTTATATGACAACTCACAGATGGTCCCATGTAGGACTTGACATCATAGGTGAACTGTTTATATCATTTCCCACTTATTTTCCAATATCTGTCAGTGTGATTTATGTAATTGTCTTTAGTGTTTTCCCTTTTTTTTACGTATACCTTGTTGGCATGGTACAATATGTCATTTTTCTTTTTTTGGGATAATCAGTTCTTTACCATGTAACTGTTTAGGGGATTTTAAGAACAAAGCAGCTGCATCAATATGGCAACCCTACAACTTCAATCGAACACCACACCCTTTCTTTCCATATAACTTATGTTATACGTGTACTATGTTATTTTATAAAAAGTAAGATGTGAATTATATATTGATATTGTTTTATATTTCATATCTTTTTGCTTTTTTAAAACAGTGCTTACTTATGTACATTACCTGAATAACATATTTGATGCTGAGGGATATATATATATATATATATATGAGTGTATGTGTGTGTGTGTGTGCGTATGTGTGTGTAATTTAATACACTTTGAATTGCAGACAATATGTTTGACACCATCAAAGACGATATGTTGAATGCATGTATGTGAGTAATCCCTTCCTCTCTCTTTCTTTCTTTCTATGCTCCTCTATCCAGGGTTGAGTACTCTTTGAGTGAGGTAACTCATCCATTGTAAGCTTATGCGATGCTCTTTCATAGGAATACAGCATTGTGATGTATGGGGGATTTATGTATTAATAAATATATAAATTCAGCCTTAATGACCATCAAGTTCCGTAGTTCAGAGGTAGGATATCGGTTTCCAGGTCTGAAGCGGAGGATTCAATCCTGCCTTGCAGTACTGGATTGATTAATGGTAAGTCTATAGCCACACTGAAGAGATGTAATACATCGAAACAGCTGTATGTGGATGACACAATGATATATATATATATATATATATATATATATATATATATATGATTCTGCAAAGTTTATATCATATCTCCATTTTCCAAGCTGGTGACAGAATCAGCTGTGAATTGTGGGTTCAGGCACAGTCAAAGACCACATCTTTCAGTAAATGTGGACCACACATTTCTCTAACTATTTTTTTAATCTTTCCTATTGCCTCTAGAAAAGATCATTAACGTCTCAATAATATACTGGATTATCATTGTACGAACCAGATCACATAAGAAACCGAGGCCAACAAAACACAAGATGGAGAGATGAAATGGACAGAGTCAGGAAATACTGGCTCTGCGACGCCCATGATAGAGAATTGTTGCGAATCCTGGGGAAGGTCTATGTCCAACGATGGATGATGATTATACTGGATTCGTCTGTGTGTAGTTTATCTTTGCAGGTTACGGCCTTAAACGAAGATGAATATTGGTACTTATTTATTCAAACCAAAACCCGTAAATTGAAAACCATGCAACGTGCATATGAAAGAATTATCTGGGCGACACATGGAGAGACCACAAGACAGCACAGTACATCCGAGAAAAGACAAGAGTCAGGGACATCATAGAATCCATTAAAAATCTCAAATGGCAGTGGGCTAGCCATGTTGCAAGTATGGCAGACAACCGATGGACATCACGACTCACGACATGGATCCCCAGAGATCATATGCACAACCGTGGCTTGCAGAATATTAGATGGCGAGACGACCTACACAAGTTCAGGAAGTACTGGCTCAGCGACGCCCATGATAGGGAAATGTGGCAAATCCTGGGGAAGGTCTATGTCCAACGACGGACGCTAAAAGACTGATGATGATGATGATGATGATGATGATGATGGTGATGACCTATTCATGAAACGAAATCCACTTAAACTGATCCAATACTATTTTGTACATACCGTTATTAGACCTGTTTGTTTTGGTATGGGATTTTGGTTCATTTCCCATGGAAATATCTATTTCTGCATCTTTAACTCTGCATCAATTGAGTGGATTGCGCTATATCATTACTTGACTGTAGTATTTGTTATAATGCTTGTAATGACATTCAGCCCCTCTCATTGTATTGCTTCTACATTACACATTTAATGATATATGGCGTGATTTCGATGCAACAGAGCCAGGGATGTTTGTCCCAAAATTTAACTGATTCTTCCTTAGCCTATGGTTCATCCTCTCATAAAATGTCATTGGAACTCTCTGAGAAACTTTGTAGATATAGTTTGGATATATGTACATACATTCATGCAGACAGACGGGTTCAAATGCATCCACCTCTTCTAACTTGTTTGCAGGGATTACTAAATCTTCACAGAGAGAGAGAGAGAGAGAGAGACAGAGAGAGAGAGAGAGAGAGAGAGAGAGAGAGAGAGAGAGAGAGAAAAATATGTGCGCATGTGAGTACGTAAATCTAAAAAATTGCATTAAACAAAGCCACTTGTGAATGGAAAATATCTTATTGGATCCAGCACATAATTTGATCAATCCACCCAAAAACAATGGCCAAACCATCAACAAAAGTTCATTGAAGTTCATTGCAAAAATTAGAAAACTTATCTAGACCGATAATCGAAGAAGTGGGAAAAAAAGCCAGACAGACCTAAGTATGAACACGTATCTGTCTGTCTATGTATATCTCATTGGCGAAAGTAAAACTGCTTCACCCACTTTGCAACGAGAGTGTATTCACACTTGTGTGTTTGTATGTGTGTGTGCACGTGGTTGCGTAAAAGAGAGAGAGAGAGATAGAAGTAGAGATAGAGAGAGTGTGCGTGTGTGTGTAAGACAGAAAAGATAGAAAACACACCAATAATCTAAGTCGTTCGTTAATGGGAAATGTCTGAATATGAACAGGAAAATGTTTTAAAAAAACCTGGGAACGCACCTCTTCAAACCTTGAAGAATTTAATCGATCTTTCCCGAATCCACAGACCATCTTTGCCACAAGATATCTTTGCAATCCATTCAGAACTTTTGGAGATACTATGTAGACGAAGATGTAGAGTTTAAAAAAAAGAAGGCTTCTCACTTTCACACGCAGTAAGAGTAGTATGTGTGTGCATATATGAATACAAGTACTAGTCGGTATATTTGGAAGCAAAGTTCGCCCTTCTCTGGAAAAAAAAACACAGCATTAATCGACGTCGTTTGTGAATGGAAAATATCTAAATATATTCGCTCAATAACGATGGATTTATAATAACTCTTTGGTGGAAAATGGCGTGTCAGTTTATGAATGTTGCCTCAAAAAAACAAAAAAATTGCCGGTTCTGGAGCCTTTAGGCAAACAATGGTTAGTCAAATATAGATCCATTGGTATGGGTAAAATGACATTGGGGTGGAAACGATCGAATACTTGGATACTTACAAAATGTGGATAGCAAAATATAGCTGTAAGTATCATTTCGATATTCAAGATATTTATGGTGGCCAACTAATACATGATGCCCGGCATAAACTTAATTAAATGAGAATTATAATTGGAATGAATAATTGTAATAGCGATAAAGTATTTCATTGATGAAATCCAATTAAAGTATATCATTATCAAGGGGAATTTAGTGGATATATTCCATTGTGATAGAATTAAAATACATAATTATAAATAAAAACCTGACCTTTGATTCACAATGTAAGAGATTGAGGTTCCAAAGTATATTGTGTGTGCCAAATAACAGAATTTATCATCTTAATTTATATCTTAAATTGAGCTAAAAGAATAAAGGATAGAGTATGATCAGCATATATATATATATATATATACACACACACACACACACACATATATATTGATATATATATATATATATATACACACACACACACACACAAACACACACATATGTATATATATATCTATATATCTATATCTATCTATCTATCTATCTATCTATCTATCTATCTATCTGTATATATATATATATATATATATATATATATATATATATATATATATATATATAGATAGATAGATGGATAGATAGATAGATATAGATATATAGATATATATATACATATGTGTGTAGTGGACTCCGGTTCCACATGGTACATTTTAATTCACACTCACACAACACGCACCACTGATGATGGGAGAAATCCCGAAACATGTATGGACTATTGACATATAAGGATTAATAAACCTTACCACCAAAAACTTCACTCCCGAGTCTGTCTCACTCTCTAAAGTACACATTATATATATATATATATATATATATATATATATATATATATATATATATATATATATATATATATATATATATATATATTCTGGCTGAAAAATATGTTAGAAGTAAAATACAGCAACAGCAGTTATTGTTTACTACACGATCAAGAAAAGATATCTCTCGCCCCAAAAAATTTCAGCCGTGTATTCAAGCACATTTCTTTTACTCAGTGCCCAGCCTTTACTGAAAATCATTAATGAAATTCATCTAAGAGTCTTGGCATTACTGTGTCAACACAAAGTTAAGATGCCAATCGATCTCAAAATCTAACCAATTCTCGTTTACGCAAATCGACTTTTTCTACGAACTATCAATAATATTCATTGAGAATATGTGTATCATGTGGACAGACCAAAGAATAAAAGGCAAGCAGACAAATGCAATATATATATATATATATATATATATATATATATATATATATATATATATATATATATATATATATATATATATATATATCCCAACTTCGTTAGCTGAGTGAGTCTTGACTATCCAATTACTTCTGTCCAAGAGTTTAGCTTAGCCCCAAGAAGAAAAATATGTTGATAGAGTTTAAGTGGATACCAGCAACTGGTGTTGTACCAAATTAATCTGAGTGGGAGGTTTCTATAATCTGTATCAGACTCCCCAACCCCAACCATACTCTCCCTCTGTTTCCCCCCTCTCTCTCTGATGTGCTGTATTAAATATGTATATCTTCAAACCTGACCATTTGTTATTGTTTTTCTCACCAACAAAATGCGCAACGCGTCATAAACTGACAACGTGCATTTCTGACTTTGAAATACAGAAATAGAAAATGTTACGTAACTTCTGTTTCATCCACTGGACTTGAAACTACACTATCCAACCATTATTCTGACATTGTTCGGGATATAAATATATCATATCGTTCTGTTGTTTAATGTATCCTAGTGTTAAGTTTGATTTGGAAAGTCATTTTGGGTCGGGGAAAATCCAAAATGTTTTCATATACAAATGAATGGTAATTGTTTTGCATGATCAATGTATATATGGATTGAATCAATTTGTTTCCCTGATCCCTTGTTCTGAAAATTCAAGTGATTAGGAAAGTTTGTTTCATGCCTTTGACCTTTTCACGTAAAGCCACAATCTTATATTGCTAAAAACTATATTTTTACTTGAAACTTCAAGAAAAGGGAAAAAAGGATTAAATAGCATTGTTTCTCGTCGTAAATTATCCAAAATGTTTGAACTTTTTCCATTATTTCCTACCACAAATGAAGCTAAATACTGGGAATAAAGTATCACCGGAGTTATTTCTGTTAATGCTTAGAGTAAAGCACAATTATTTGACATCACCATTATCATGTTGTCATAGGAATCATTTCCAATGGCCTATCATATGATTAATTTCATTCATGAAGGTAGCAGTTGTTTATTTAGTAATGTATGTCAAAAGTTCCAGTAAACCACTTTAATCCATCTTTATATTGAGGTAAGACGATAAAAAACACCACTCTGAAGACGAAGATCAATGTAACATTATACTCCAAGACGTCACACCGGAATTTCGCAAACGGAAATCATGTTTCTGAAGACAAGCATCATGGTAACTTCCTTATTTGTTCATTGTCAAGTATCTGACCTCAGCAGTGTCTTCTTGAATTGCAAGATAGGAAAGCAGGATTCGGATCGACTCATGTCTTGAATTATGGGAAATGCTGGCATCTATTCAAAGTTTTGAAGTTGGATAAACCGTTGTTAATCGCTTCTCCCTCTTCCCAAGAGTGAAATACCCTCTGAATGCACATGCAGGATCTATTTTCTTCACAGACACACACACATACGCAGAGGCATAAAATACACACAGACACACCAATGAAGAGTTCTTACACAGACACATATACACACACGCACATATATATATATATATATATATATATATATATATATATATATATATATATATATATATATATATATATATATATATATATATATATATATATATATGTATATATATATATATATATTCAACTGGTTGGTGGTGTAGTGGCATATTGACAGCAATGTTATGGCTGGATAACGATGCTATGGATCTATATGAAATGATTTTGTTTGAACCTTGTTGCAATCTTTTGCATCACACAAACGCGCACTCACACAACAGTACACACACTCACACATGCACACACATATGAATACATGTATATATATCTATACAGAGAGGAAAGGAAAGAGAGAAAGAGAGAGAGGGGAAAAAAGAGAGAGAGGGGAACAAAGAGAGAGAGAGAGAGAGACACGCACAAAGGGAGATGAAACTGAATAATAAACAATTGTTGTTGAAATTCTTTGTTTATAAAAAACATTCAATCGAATGCTTTTTTTCATATCATTAAAAAAAGGCAAGCAGTCAATGTGTTTCCAATGTCGCCAATAATGTAAAGAAGTTAAACTTGGGTTTAGTAAGAACAGTGTTTGCATGAAAGGCTCTGAGAATATTGTGATAAAACAAATATTTTGTCACACAGCTTGACAAAATTTGGACAAAACATTGAAGAATCTGAAAATCTTTGACTCTGGATTGAACACAGAAACTTTACGAATTGATGGTCGAAATTACATCAATTTTGAAGGTGTGTAAAGATGTTAAAAACCCACGCTATATATATATATATATATATATATATACAAAGAGAGAGAGAGAGTGGGGAGAGAAAGAGAGAGAGAGAGAGTAACAGACGGACAGACAGACAGACAGACAGAGAAAGAGAGAGAGACTTTGAGTAGACTTAATTTACTTTGTCACAAATTGTAATTTCTTATTTCGCAGACCTGAAACACAACAATGTTCACTAAGTATTTCAAAATAAATCAGAGTGCCAACACTTGAAATAAATTGACACCTGAGAAAGATAAGTAACACGAATTAGTAAGTAAATAAAATAAATCAAAATAGTTTTTTAAAGTTGCATTTCTATCCGAATTGATAGTCGTGAACAGACTGACATAGGTAGATAGGTCATCATCTTCAGCTTTTTAGTGTCTGTGACTGGACGTAGACCCTCCCACAGATATGCAGGGCCAGTACTTTCTGAATTTGTCTAGCTCGTCACGCCATCTCACTTTTTGTCGGTTACAGTTTCGCATATGATGTTTTGGAATCCATGTTGTGAGTGGTGATATCCATTGTTTGTTTCATGTTCTGGCAATATGACCAGCCCATTGCCATTTGAGTTCTTCTTTGCATAATATCTCCAGAATTTTCCCCGATATACGGTGATATCATGATCTCTCCCTGTGAACATAAACAAAATTGAAAGTTTTAAGGTAAAATTTTTGGTTAGGATCTATGTCTCTGCTCCATAGGTGACTTTCGGGAGGATTCATTGGAAGCATTCCTTTGCTCTATCGAAAGCTTGCCGACGTGGTTGAATTCTTCGCTTGATTTCTTCTTTTAGGGATTTCATGGGGATTCACTGTCACCGGTTGATGTAGTGGTCTACTTTCTTCAGCTTTGCATTTAAAAATTTGATCATTGTCTTTGTCCTCAACACGTTTGTTTTAAATGACGTTCGTTTTGATGAAGTCAATGTGAAGACCAACTGTCTTGCTTTAATGATGGGATCGAACTAAAATTATCGACCCTCAAATGTTGGCTTTTGATTTACAATCTTGAACCACCGCACTGGATTTGAACAAGAGCAGGGGTGAAACAAACACAGACTCATATTGCCTAAATATTTGAAATCTTGCCATCTCAGTTGATTTTTCTGGCCATTACCAACATCTGTGGAGACTGAAAACGTTCTTGGTAATTTTGATTTTACATTTTCTGCCCGGTACACACATGCAGTAAGCACAATAATCCCAAATGCTTAGTTTTTGGATGATTCAATCTCTTCATTCCTTTGATCTTCGTACAACAATCGGTCGATTCATTCAACGTCCTTTTTTAGACTTGAGATGGGAGAAATAGACTGGATCGTCTAATCAAGTGTTGGTATTTTTAATGGCTCTTGTATTGACTTTTTTTCTTCATGACATTTTGGTACCATATTTGATACTAATGTTTCAATGTAGAATAGGGGAATAATAGTAATATCATCTTGATTTTTTTCATGAGATAAAAAACTTTCAACACTTATTATTGTTAGACGAGTGTTTCTTACATCTTATTTTGAGTTGATTTTTAACTTGAAAGCTGAACATCGCTATTTTTCGACATTTTGTCTCAGAGGAGTCCAAATGCATTTTTTTTTTCAAATTTTAAATATCTGGGTAATTCATCGTTCGTTCAAGTTTATAGCTGTTTGCAATAAACGTAGTTAAATGAGTCCGGTTCAATACTTTTTTCCCAGTTTCAATTATCCAGAGATAAGAGCTGGTAAATGATGGAGCAAGATATTTGAATCAACTTGAATAATACACCGTGTAAGACTTTTTTTTCAATTTGAAATATCAAGATAATATACATTCTCTTTTTTTCTTTATTTTCCCATTCCAAAATAGATAGATCTCTTCAAAGCAGTCTTAATTTCGGTCTTTATTTATTCTGAGATAAAAGCCGATGAGAGTTAATGCAAGGGAATAAGAAATGCAAGGTTGAATAGTAATTTCTGAGTGCCGCTTTTCTCGCTGTTGCTGAGACTTCTAATTTGTCTGATCTTTTGGTTTTCAGTTGTTTTTGCTTTGCTCTTTCTACAGTTTCTCTTATTTCAGATGGAAATATTTTCTCGTACAGAAATAATCCATGTCTCAAAGGGACGAAAGATCAAAGATAAAATATAGGCTTATCTGTTAGGTTTCATTTGCTTGCTTTATCAGGATTGGCTTTTTGTGTTTTACACATAGGTGATAAAAGTGTGCCATTTTTTAGCTCTGCAAAAGAAATTAGAAAAGATATATGTATTCACCAATGTGTGTGTGGGTTTGTCTGTCTGTTTCATCAAGCGATTTCTGGACAAGTTCTAAATGAATTACAATGGCATCCAGTGACTGAAGAGAAAAATATTCAATCCGTGGTCGAATCCAGTTTGTAAAATCTGTTGAATCGAGGCTATATCTCTATCAACACATAATCTCTATGTTCTCAACGAATCACAAGGGATATTTGAAAACCTTGGAATATGGCTAAGGAGAAGTAGATGAATTTGGGGCATATTCAGAACGATTTCCTTTTCTATCGAGATGTATTGATTTTCCTTTCATACATTCACTTATTTAGTGAGTTATTTAGCAAAATAAGCTTGTTAATCGTCACTGTACGCCATAAAAGCTATTCCCACCTAATCGCTAATTTACGTGCGTCTGTGTGACGCCATGCTCTCACCAATGATATATGTGTTGTACGTATTTCTTTATTCATTCTAATTTGGTTCATTACTGGTCGTCTGGTGTGACAACCGAGGTTCCCGAGCATTTAACTACTACATTAAAGCAGGATTAATGACGGATAAATGAAAAAGAGAAAGCATAAAACTCCAAAAAATTTCCTTCAACATCATGATGCCTCAGCCCTCACCTAAAACGCCTGTCAAATAGTAAACGTGGCCGTGCCTGAAGATCATAGACTAAAGGGGAAAAAGAGTGAAAAACTGGAAAAATACCAAGATCTGGCAAGAGGACTGAATGAAATATAGAACATGAAAATCAGGGTGGTACTTTTGATAATTTGTGCACTAAGAACTGTCCCAAAGAGCAAGATTGGAGAAAATCAGGATAAAAGGAAGGATTGAGACTGTACAGACCCCAGCACTGCTAAAAACCGCACGACGGTGAGGAGATTATATGGTCTACTATATAAAATGTTAGCAGTGGCCTAACAGAGGAGGAAGGAAAATGAAAGCGGAGATGTGAACTAAAGCACTAGCGTGATAGCTGAGGGAAAGATGAGATGAGATGTTGGCTGAAGACCTGAGGAGACTTACGATCACTCAGCCTTTAGCGATGACCACCGGGCCACTGGTTTGAAGCTGAAAACCACAGTATTGCTGTGGTCTATGAGGATGTGGAATGGAGGGTTGGAGATTCGAAGAGACTTGCTGTCACTCAACCTCGAGCGGTAACCACCAGGCAGCTGTTGTGAGATTGCAGATAATAATATCATCACTGTTTTACCAAACGAATTCGTTTACAAGTCAAAATTAAAATAGCAGAGAATCGTAAAACTATCAAGAGAAAAACAAAGATCTTACGGCAATGATTTACCCAACTTTTCTGCTTTTCACTCGATTTGTTTTTAATTTCTTTTTTGCACTTCACAAAAGACAATGACGATATAGGGCTGATAGTCATTTATTTTCGATTATTCATTGAGTGCCCAGTGATGATAAATTGATTCTGTACAATCCGTCATTACTTGATGGTAGTTTGTCATCACAACAGAAACATGTTTCCCCTTTTAATGAAGGAAAAAGGAAATGATTTATTGGCGACAAAAACCAAGCACATCAATGATTTGCAAACGGAAAAAGCCTGGAAGTTCATTGTTTTTTTGTCTTACAGAATCAAAGTTAAGTATCTGTTTTTGAATGTTTATATTGAATACAGATATTGAGCTATTAGATAGAAACACACAACAACGCCTTCTCATAATGAAAGTCCATAAAATATATACAAAACGGAAATAAAAACTAATATTAATATTCCGGATTATTCAAATAAATTGATGGATTCTCACTTGAAATGAAGTGGCTAAAATCGAAAATTAAATTGCATTGCAAAACATCGATTATTTTCAAGTGTTTCTAATTGATCGATTGACCAACTAAAATTTCTGTAATATGCATCTATTTTCAGAAGAGGATTAATACCATGAAGTATAAGTGGCTATTTACTCTGAACAAATCTGAAAGCTGTCACACACACACAAAAAAAAGCCAGTTATAAAAATTCGTATAACAAAATGACCGTTGTCAAGCAAATATTTATACGCAATTTAGAATAGACAGCAGGATTATATGAACATTTTTTATCAATCTGAACGGTGACAAAATAACAAAAATATGAATCAATAAATTTAGATGTGAACTTTAATAAGCTTATGATGAGATCATTTCAAAATGCATTTTTATAGTAAAATAATCTAGTAAATTATTTTTGTGGTAATATCATTTCATAATGGATCTTTTTAGCAAAATAATTTCATAATTCATTTTTTTAGTATAATCATTTCCTGATAAGTTCATATTGTAGTATCATTTCATAACGTATTTTTAAAGTAAAATCGTTTCATAATGCATTCTTATTGTGAAATCATTTCATATTGCATTTTTGTTGGAATGCATTGTATGGTAATGCATTGCATGGTAAGAACATTTCATAATGCATTTTTCCGAAGTAAAATTTCATTTTTTCAAAGTAAAAAAATCTCATTTTGCATTTTTAGGGCAAAATCATTTCCTACTGCATTTTATGGTAACATATTTTCAAAATTCTTTTCTATCATAAAATCAATCCATAATGCAATTTTTTTAGAGCAAAATGATTCAAAAATGCATTTTCAAAGGAGATGCATTAAATAGCGCACTTTTATGGTAAATTCATTTTAGATTGCATTTTTATAGTAGATTCTTTTCATGATACATATCATCGTAAGATCATTTCATTATGCATTTTTATTGCAAAATCAATTCGAAATTGATTTTCATAGTGACATCTTTTCATATTGCGTCATTGTAAAATTATTTTACAGTGAACTGCAGGCCAAGACCATTTATCCACCTACGCTTGACAAATCTAAGCTTAAAACTATGTCAGATCACTCGCAACCCCACAAGCTTTGTTTAAGATATTAAAACGATCCTTTTTTGAGGGGTAGTTGTCCAAGTGATGTTTCAAAACATTCAACGTTTTTACTATCAATTCTTAATTGCACAGACTTAAGATGTTTGGCTGTGCACGATTTACCATGAAGATTTTATGTGGCAATAACGCGTCCAAAATTTTTTTGGGATAATGCATTGAATAATGGATGTATTCATATCAGTGAACAGTATCTTCTTTTAACTTTGTCAAAAAGACAAAGGAACTAAAAATTGTGCAATATCATTGATTGATTACCTCTGCCTTTTTCAGTTTCTTTAATTTTCCCTATATTACAAGGGGTTAAAATGAAACCTCCTTACTCTCAAAATGATTAGTTAAGCTTATTTCAGCCGAAGCCACACAAGTGTGACTGTCGATGTGGATCGAAAAAACAAATTGGCCGATTGGAATGTGGTGCCAGCTTGCAAATATTCTCCATTGTTCCCACTCCAATTTTTTATTTATTTGTTGTTTTTTCTTATCCCTACCCAGTTGCGTTCATAATCATGATTCAGATAAGGGAATCGGGTCGGGTCCGAAATTGAGTAAATTCTCTTTTGTTCCGTTTTCCTATGATTAAAAAAAGGCACAGGTTGATTTACTTCCATTGTTCAAGATCGATATCTTTCTGGAGGTAACACCCTTTAGACGATAGCAAACAATTTTTGCTAACAATACAAGTTAGGCAAACGAAGTCAAAATATCTTTACACTATTTCAGCTTTTTATCTCTCTATTTTTTGTGCTTATAGGCAGCCTGTCTTTAAAATAACCAGCCAATTCAAATATCTCCAGAATCAATGGTACAGAACTGATGTAATATAGCAACCAATCAAAAGGAACCTTATTGTGCATTCATAAACAGGGATACCCTAGTTGGGGTACGCAGTCAGCATCAATGATCAATTGAATGAAAATACCCTTTGACTGTCATCTCGCAATGATAGAAGCGACTAGAGCAAGGTTTATTGGCAAACGTTGCATTAACCAGACCTGGGACCATCTTATAGTTCGGATTTGTTTATCTGACTGATAGCTTTCATCTTTGATATATTATCATTTATTATATATCAATAGGAAAAGTTGCTTTATCAACACCAACACATTTCTTTTTACTTGCGTTTGGGACCGGCTATGGCGACTAGCAAACAGAAAATTCCTCCTTTTCTGTCAGAGTAATCTACTCACAGAGGGACTGATTTGCAGGGCCAAATATATTTAGCTAACTTGTTAATCACTAATGACTATAAAGGCGTGGTAGGCATAACACTTGTCATTTGCTGTTTCTTGAAGTATTCTTCCATTAATCCTCCATTCCGTTATCGGTCTCAACTCAGTTTAGGATTCATAACATTTTGTAATAATTGTGAAACTTGCAAGTTATCTCATCTCATTCTTACCCTATAAAATGTCACATATCATGTGAGACCATTGGCAAGAATAATCTCTACACATATTGATAACGAATATTTGAAGACCCTTTGTTATTGCGTAGCAGGACTGGAAGATAGAGGAAATCCGTTTCATCATATTCAGTTGAGTTTAAAAGCAAGAGTGGCCAAACGGTTTACAGCGAATAGAATCGAATTGGCAAGCCAGTTCAAACTTAGAACGGAAGATTTTTTTCAAGTTGATAGAAATATTCGTAAAAATATTTCAAATTATGCAATACTCCATCAAATAAAAGAAAATCAAGAGAATACTACTAGTACATGCAAAAACAGTTTCTTACTCACTGTAACTTTTTCTAGGTCAGTTTACATCGAATTAGTCAATAACAATTTATGCAATACGAATCCAGTAGTCGCCAGACAGCATTTCCCAAAATAGTCTCGTGGAAAATGATATCACTCTAGTCTGGACTTGTTAAAGATAAAGTGTCCATATTTTGAATTGTTGATGAGAGATCTATAATGTTAAAGGAATCAAATTTCTGCATAAGTTGTTCAAGGTGATGGAACATTACGACTGAGTCATGTATACATATATGTATGTATGTATGTATGTATGTATGTATAAAGTATGCATAAATGGGTGTGGTACTCCATAAACCAGACTACAGTCTGATGAATATGAACCATTCAATATGAGAGAAAAAAAACACAACTCAAAGAGGAAAAATATATATTGACATGACACCCAAGCAGTGTTGATCAAACATCACATCCCTTTTCATTATGATTTCAATATACAGCCTATGTCATACATTTAGTTTGCTATACAAATAAGGTATTATCATAATGTTTATGGATGTTATTTTATGCTAAATTTTTCTCGAAACAGGGTTTACTTACATAGGTTACCCCAAAAACGTATTTAACGATGAGGGATCAGTAATTATAGCAATAGAGGCGAGTCGTTGTTCGTGTCACTTTAATTGATTGTTCATGCATGTGATTATCAAATCTATTCAACCTACTAATTACACAGAAAAACTTTGTCGAGTTGATTCTCAACAATCTTATTCAACCGAAGAATTGGCCAATTTTTCCCATTAACCTTCAAGTTAACTTTTTCAAGTAGTATACTATCAAGCTAAAATCATTTTCCCTTTAAATCATTATATAAAGTATCCGCATATACATACATGGTTGAAACGAGACGGAACCATTTTTAGCAGATAGCATATCTATATCTATATCCATCCATCCATTTATCTATCTATCAATCTATCTATCTGTCTGTCTATCTCTCTCTCTCTCTCTCTCTCTATCTATCTATCTATCTATCTATCTATCTATATATATATATATGTATATATATATATACACAAATATATCATTTCTTTCATTATTTGGACTATCCTCATCTTGGTTGTTTTTCATACAACGTTTCAGCCTTTGTACTCTACGGCCTTCATCAGGTATCATCTGGTAAGTGTAGGGAAGTAACGAACTGAACCCTTTTTTTAACTGACGAATAATGATAGAAATAATAATAATAATACCTCATCTCAAAAATTCAGAGAAACATATATATATATGCATATATATATATATATATATATATATATATATGAATGTTGAAAAACACGCGCATATTCGCACACATACACATATACATGCACATGTATATACAAACACGATCCGACCGACAAAGATAGATATATTGCTTAATACGAACCAAAATAGATATGTGCATAGATACTACCAGACAAACAGACTCCCTCTATATCCCTCTGTCCGTTTCTCTCTCTCTCTGTCTCTCTGGCTGTTTGTCTCTCTCTATCTGTCTCTCTCATTGTAGTTATCTCTCTGTCCCTTTCTATGCCAAGATTTTGTTTGACCTTCTCAGTTACAAATATGGAATCTAAGTAGCACTGTTATAAATGAAAAAAGATATTTGAGATATATGTATTCGAGAGAGAGAGAGAGAGAGAGAGAGAGAGAGAGAGAGAGAGAGAGGGTGGATAGAGAGAGTGAGAGAGAAGGGGAGAGAGAGATGGAGGCAGATACAGTTGGGAAAATGACTGTAAGGCATGTGATCTGTGCCGTAATTATTTGACATTCACTTACTCGCCTTTCTTCTTTTCGGACATCGTTCATTAACAAATTAGCTTTTATTCCTACCAATAGGCCTCTTTGTATTCTGATTTTCTCTAATCACCTTCTTTAGATTTCGATTCCATTCTCTTAATCTCTTTTCTCTACCAACACTTTCACCGTAGAGACAAAGACGACAATGTAACTTGGAGGCACGCAAAGTAGTCATGATTAACTCTGACGTAAAAATAAATGCTCATGTCCTTTTTTCGAAACTTAAAATCATGAGTGTCCAAAATAAAGAGGGAAAGAGAGTAAAAAAAAAGAATAATGTGCAAATCTTTGGAAGGAATTAACATTTGAGAGAAAATGTAGCCTGAGTAGCAAATACATCTCCAAAATAAGATAGAATTAATGAAAATTGTATATATTTATACATGTATATTTGTTCATATCATCTAATTACGTACGCACACACATACATATAAATGTGTGTTCATATCAATCTAATTACGTACACACATATATCTATATATTTGTGTGTATATGTAATTAAATGGGTATGAACTAACAACACACACACACATACACACACACACACATATATATATCTATATATCTATATACATATATATATATATATATATATATATATATATATATATATATATATATATATATATATATAATGAAGATAGATAATGAAATATTTACGTAAACCTTTTACGAAGGAACGTAATTACCATTGTGCTAAACAGCCTGCTGATAAGGCAAAAGCTGAAAACTGCTTTCAACCCAAATTTTCATCTTGTTTATCGTCCATTTCTCGAATACATCTTGTGTTGAGCGAGACGAAAAAACACCAAGAATAAGCGAGATGAGATTTGGGTTGAAAGCTGTTATCCAGCCTTTAACTTATCAGTGGGCTGTTAAGTGTAATGGGAAGTTGTTCGAAGCTGCTATACATTGGGTTCGATTCCTGTAGCAGCCCCCGTAACCTTTTACCCATGTGTTTATCCAGCCTTGTTTAATTCAAAGACTACATATTCCAATCGTATTTTTTTGATTTTCCCACTTCTTTAGGAATAGTAATATTCAAAGAATCACTTTTTGATTTTAATGTCGTCGGTGTAAATTAAGTTTAAAAGAATTTTTCCTAACATAAATACAATACAACAAAAGATATAATTATTTCTAAAGCAAATGCAATTTCTCTTGACAGAACAAGAAATTTTTTCTTCTAAAAGATGTTATAGTTTGTTCCTACCTAATCCGAGAATTTTCTTCAAGATTTCTTTCTGTTTTTGTTGCAATAAACCTGGATAGAAAAGTTTGCTCCACTGACTTATTTTTGGATTCCATGGTTAAAAGACCCGAATGAAAAGTTGAGATAAAAAAAATTACTCGGCTTAAAAGGATCAAGCAGTAATTTCTCCCAGAAAACGATCGTTGGCAATTTTGATGCTCCCTTCCACGATTTCTTTAGCTTCAGATAAAAATAATCATCTGTAAAGAAATAATTCCTGTTTTAGAGAGGCAATACCCAGAAGATAACGTGTTGGTTTGTGATTTACTCTCTGTGTTTCTCTAGACAACCGTTCAGGATTTAGCGTCTTGTTTATCTCCGTCAACGGAGTTGGGCTAAACCTTCCCAACATTGTAATTATATTTTATCGATACACTATTTCCACAAGTTCTCAATGAATTCCTTTGTCAATTTCTGAAAGGTTTGGGCTGATCCAGGATTTTTTTAGTTAGAGAGATATCTATTCATTTCCTTTTCAGATATTATGTATTTACTGGATAGTTTAGCAAAATAAGCTTGTTAACCATCACTCTTTACCCTGAAAGCTCTCACTCATTTATCATCCATTTCTGACTGGTGGTATTACACCATCACGCAAATGGTATCCCACGTAGGTCAATGATATATATGTTTCACTTATTGCTTCATTTATTCATTTTGACTCGGTAATTGGTTGCCCAGTGTGACCACCAAATTTCCGGAGGATTTAGACTATAAAGTGAAACCAAATTATACGAAAATAAATCAAGCGTAAAAACAAACCAACAAAATGTCCTAATATGAACTATTTCCCGGAAAAAATATTTATTTCCAAAATTATTTTTTTGTTAAAATGCAATTCACCCACACTTCTCCCAAGCGATCGGACACTATACTGTGAAAATTCCAGATCAAAATCCAGATTACGCTGTGTCAGTCAATGGATTTATTGATCCATTAGAGAGAGAGAGAGAGACAGACAGACAGACAGAGACAGAGAGAAAGAGATGGATTTATACTTCTCCTCAATGGAATCAGTGCAAAGTGAACGCCGATTTCCATGTTGACACCGTTAACCGTTGGGCTACTCGCACCTTGATAAATAGGGTCCTTATTTATAAATGCTGTCATGACGCTATCACGTAAATAGTATCCACTCAGACCAATAATTTAAATCCCTTGCACTTATCTCTTTATTTATCCTGGCCTGGGTCCATCGGTGCTCATCCGGTGTGACTATCAAATTTCCTGCGGTTTTAGCCAATAAATAAAACAGTGAGATTAATAATAAATGAACGATGAGAAAAAAAACATAACAAACCAAACCGTCAACATCAATTTTAAAGCCAGGAGTTGAGAAAGTGGTTGAGTGAGGCAATTGAAAGCTCTCAGCTTCTATAGCTGTAAGACAAAAATAGACACTCCCCAGTAACTAGTAAAGAAAAGAATGAAACATTAATGAACACTTAGAAAACCCCGTTCTATCAGTAATGATCGCATTAATTCCTGACCATTGGCTATACCTTTCTTTGCTATCTGTTAGGCATTTTTACAATAGAAACATGAGGGGATACGTATATACGTATTCCAATTTCTTTGGCGGAGGAAATGGAATTTTGAAATTAGAGTCGTCTATCTAAATTGATTTATTTCAATTTATTTTGAAGCAAATAACGTACCAGGAATTGTGAGTGAATGAATCAGATTAATTTTTCTGGCATGAATAAAACTTCCTCCAGTTCTCAATTCTCCAATTGATTTGATTGATATGTAAAACAGGATTCTTATTTCTTCTGATAAAAGTGAAGCTTATCGAGTATTGATTGCATTACAACGGATAAAACTTGTTCTTTTTCGTCTGAAAATGTATCCACTGATTCCAGAATCATGCTACAATGATAACATCTCAGTGTTAGCCAGTCGCTCCCGTGTCGGGTCATGCATCAGGTTTCGATGTTCCGAGAAGTGTATGGAAATTCAGCCATTGTTTTGGACGAGCTGCAGGTCTGAAGACTTATATGGACCACCTTACAGGGCTGGTAGAACTGGCTGTTGTGTGATTGATTCCTTTCCCAATGAGAAAAATAAGATTGCAACCTACTTGTGTAACACATGAAACTATTAGTTTTATATATATATATATATATATATATATATATATATATATATATATATATATATATATATATATATATATATAATACGATTTATATTCATACAGATACAGTAATATGTACAACAGAACAAGTACTTAATAAGTCGACTTATCTTCCTAATGGTGGTGAAGAAGTTATCTTCATTTTTAAACAAATCCTTTACCAAAAATCATAAGTAAATTGATCACATTAAATCTTTCTGAATAAATAAAACTTTTATATGATATAAGATTTTAAAAAGAATGTGATTGATAGACAAGATGTAATATTTATTTTCACTTACAAAAAGGAAGTCCATCAAGTATGGAGTGTGATCAAATGAATGATCGTTTTGGGTCTGGGACAATATCATATGAGCCACGGGATCTGATACGATACGTAAACGTTCAGACGTTTACTCTACTATTATACGGAAGACCGACAGGGAAATAATAGGAAAAGTGGTCTTTCATATATTTCCTTTTGCCCATTTTATTTATCAATATAGCTTGGAAGAATCTGAAACTGTCGATGCATTGTGATTTTTCATATGTTTATACGGTATGAAGATAAAGCAATCAAATAGTTTCTCGTTGGAATATATATAATCATTTTTTTTCATGTCAAAATGATACATCATCAAAATTATACATGTATACTAGTATGAACATCATCACCATCATCATCATCATCATCAGCCTTTTAGCGTAAGTTGTTGGACACAGACTATCCTAAGGATTTATCCAAAGGATTTGCCAGACCTCTATATCATGAGCCTTATAGAGACACTGCTTTCTGAAATTATCTAGCTCGTCACGCCATCTTACTTTCTACTGGCCATAATTTCGCAGATCCATGAGGTGAGTCGTGATGTCCAGCGGTTGTCTGACATTCTAACAACTTGCCCAACTTTAATGGTTCCTATGATATCTCAGTCTCTTGTCTTTCTTCCAATATATGCTGTCTTATGGTCACTCAATGTAATGATTGATTCTCCAATGTGCACGTTGTATGCTTCTCAGTTTGAGGGTTAGTCTTTTGATAAAGTTCCATGTTCAAGCTCTACAAGTGACTATCAGTAGAATACTTCGGTTGTACACTCTCCTTTTTAGGACTAGTGGGATTTTTGTGGTCTTGAAAGTCAAGCTTGCTCAGCCGAGAGCTTTCCAACCTACTGTGAGATTTCGCTTTATTTTCTCCTTCCTTACATGACTTCATGGAAATCGTTGTCCTAGGTAAATGCATTGTTTTAATTCATCCAGCTCTGCATTTCCGATTTCAATCTTAATGTTTTTGTCCATAACATGTTTGTTGTATGCGACATTTCTTTTGCTGAAATTTTTGTGGAGACGATCTTTTTTGTTTGCTCCTTTTAAATTGTCATTTTGATGACCGTGAAGGTTCGTAGCAAAGATGGCGATATCATCAGCAAATCTGGGGCATGGGGGTATCTGCCATCTATCCAAATTCCTTTTGTTCCTGTTTAAGGTTTTAGGAGATCATCTCAAGGCAGGCTGTGAAGAGTTTTAGCAAGTAAGTATCACCATGTCTCATTTCTTTTTATAGTTGAAAGGGCTCAGAACCTTATACAGGGTCTACACCATGGTGTATTATTGTGCCAATGACTTTGAGGATATCCACTGAATCGAAAAACTTTTTAAAGTCAATAACTGCTGGAGCTTGTGGGATTCTTGGTTGGTTCACTGGAATGAGACGGCCGATGGTTGAATAGCTTTTTCTCAGCTTGTTTCAGTGGTTTGTTTTCATTGCACGTTTCGGTGTTTCAGTTGGTGGATACTTTGGAGAAGAGTTTGTAGATGCAGCTGTGTAGTTTATTGAGTTCTTTCAGGTTTTTTTCTTTTTATAACAGCATTATGATTGCAGTGTTCCACTCTTCTGTGACTTTTGTTTGTTTGAAGCATAAGTTGAAGAGAAAACTTAGTTTCCCAGTGATGAATCCTTAGCTTTTTTTAATTGGTCGAAGGTGATACTATCGGTAACCGAGGTTTTCCATGTTTGCCGATGGCTTGCTTCACCTCCAACAGAGTAACTTTTTGGAAATCCTCTAATTGATTAGTCTTGGCTCTTGTTTCCGAGTTGACTGGAATCAACTATATCAACATTCAATAAAACTTGTCTTACACACTACACTTGTCCGTTGCAAGACTGTCTGATGTAAACAAAAATATTTCACATTTATTTCAGATCAATGCAAAAGTAAAGTTGTTCCTTATTTACAAAAATGTTCTCTTTCTCTTTCACTTTTTTTGTACTAAAATTTTGGAAGTTCACGTTGCTTTCAGTTCATTATTTCAGGAATCATTCACAAAGTTGCTTGCAAACCAGATGTCTATTGATTTTTACAAAATCAGACTAAAATAAAATGTAATTTTAAACAAGATAATCCAACTAGTCCTTATAAGAGTGTATACAACCAATGTTGCCTACCAGTGGTCACATAAAGAGCTGAAACAATGAACCTAATCAAAAGACTAACCTTCAAACTCAGAAGCGAACTCAGATTCATGTTCAGCATCATATGGTGAGATCAGAAAACAGAACAGTGTACTAAACAAAGGACAGGAGTCCGGGACATCATAAAAACTGAGAACTCGAATTGCGATGGGTTGGACACGTTGCAAGAATGACTGATAACCATTTAACATCACGACTCCCTGCGTTGATCCCCAGAGATCAGGTTCAAAACTGTGGCCGACACAATGGCGTGAGGTGCTAGATAATTTTCAAAAGTACTGGTTTTGCAATGCTCATGATAGAGAGATCGTGAAACTTGTGGAAGGTCTATGCCCTTAACAAACGCTGACAGACTGATGATGATGATAGCTTTTGTTTCTTGTCCATTTTTCTGCGCACTGTGTATGGCTGAATGAAGGATTTTGGTAAAATTCCTTGGTGCATTCGATAATTCAGCCCTTATCCATTACCAGGTGTCAATTTGCTTTGGGCTCACTAGTTATTAGCTAACCTTTTGTACACAAAGATTTTCCAATAGGTTTGAATGCCCTGACTTGTTGAGAGTTCTTCCTATGATTGCTGTCATGAATCTCCTTCGTTTTTTTACGACGGTTTTGCTAAGCTCTGTTGCTTCTATCTATTCTATTGTTGTTATTCCTTGCTTCAAGGTCCTCTGTTTTTTTTAATGAGATTCTTGGTTACTTCTGAGAGTTTGCATATGGTTCATGAGCTTTTTGTGTAAAAATGCAGGTGATTTAAATCAGAGAAGTTGCTTTATTGTTGCTGAGCTAATTGACGTCATCTTCAGCTTCGATGAGGAATTCATTTCAGTTTTCCAGTGCAAGCTTGAATTAGTATACTACTTGTACAAAATGAAGATATATTGACGTATATTATTGTACTTCTACATATGATCAGAGTATCTGTGTACTTTCCCTTAGGTAAATATATCGTTCCTCGAGATTTCGCGAAAGAGGGTGGAATCAGTGAACTCTGCACAGTATCAAAGTGTCCCTCCCTTACATATTTGCTTGAGAACACATGGCTTTTTCTTTTTAATCAATGGAGAGAGTTCAGCTAAATAAAGAGACGAATCAATAATGACGATGTCAGCTTGAATACCTCGGTGAATCCGTGAGTATTATGGACTCTTGCTGTCGCTTGATGTCCATTTGTTGTCATCTGTCTTTACCTGGGTGATTACCCAACGAGTACAGATAAAAGTGATATTGCTTCTTCCCAAAATTAAATAATTCGAGTCAAATTAAAACTAAAAGACAAAGACGAGGTAAAAACCATTGATTATAAAATTCAAAAAGAAAAAGAAAAAGGAAAGAAAAGAAAAGGGGAACAGTGCTACTAAAATTGAGGAAAATCCTCGAGCATTCAGGAGACTTGGTGTCACTTAATCTCCAGAGAAAGCCAGTATCCACTACCAGTGTGAAAAGCCAATGGATATTAATATGGATATGGATATGGATAATAATAATAATAATAATAATAATAATAATAATAATAATAATAATAATAATAATAATAATAATAATAATAATAATGAAACTGTAAATCGTAGAATTACTGCGACCTATGAGTACTGGGGAAGGAGGGCTGGAGACTTGAGGAGACTTGCTGTCACTCAAACTCCAGCGGTTACCACCAGGCAACTGGTGTGAGATTCCAAATAATAATGATAATAATAATAATGATGATGATGATTATAATAACAATGATGATGATGATGATGATAATGATAATAATAACAATAATGATGATGATAATAATAATAATGATAATGATAACAATGATAATAATAATGATATCGCTTTCCCCAAATTGAATCAGCGAAAACTTAAATAAGTCAAAAAGTATCGATTATGAAAAAACATTGAAATTTCACAGTTGTGATTAATTCAACGTTCCAACTTATGACAAAGTTTTTTTTTCACACTTTACTGAAGACAATGGCTAAATCGGTTTGCTCGTCATTTATTTCCAATTATTCGTCGAATGGCCGGGGATGATGAATTGGTTTCGTGCGATCTGCATTCCCATGACGCTAGTTTGTCAACACAACAGAAACACGTTTTGTTCCTTTATTGGGGGAAACGGTAAAGTGATATATGGGTCCCAACTACGAATGACAACAGAAAACAGAAAGAAATCGCCCAGAGAGCACGTATTCCTGCCAACGCCATTTCCAAAATCGAATGAAAATCACATTATATATGTGGCTACGATCCGGAAGGGTTTACGATTTGAACCTTATTGGATCTACCCAAAAATGACTGATATCTTTACTAATGCACAAATTAGATCAAAATATCTCGTTAATTGTTTCGCTTGAACAAAGATAAATTACTTAGTTTTAGAAGTTTGGGCAATTTGAAGATATCAAAGAATTTCTTAGGAGAAAGCATCGATCACTTTTTTTATTATGCTGATTTATTTCATCATCAACAACAGATAATTTCTGACTCAGATTATCCTTTCAAATTTTTATTTTCCTTTCATCTAAATTTTTTCAATTTTGTTTTCTTGCTACTGACTGTGGCAATTGATCTACGCCTGAAGACTGTTCATCAATTTTATGAAATGTAAGAATTAGCTGGGATGAGAAACAATTTGAAAAACTAGGGAAATACTTCGAGGGCAATGAATTATGTGAATGAAGGATTTCGTCGAAATAAATTGGAAGCTTTTGTATCGAATTCGCAAATTTAATGAATGATATTCTGTGCTTTATTTTTAGATCGAGAAGTAATGATTGGTGAGGTGAATGGATCGATAAATGTGGATGTATGCACACACATATACACGTGCACATAAAGGCACACTTATATTTCAAAGATAGATAGATAAGTAGAAAGAGAAAGAGGAGGAGAGAGATGAACGGACTGAAATAAATACCTAGACTGAGATAGAATGCTTAGCTAACTTGACTTACAAACGATTACCTCTGTAGTACTGTATGTGATCTTCATAATGGTTCCATGGTTTGGGGTAGTGACTGGCCAATATCCAGAATAGTTGTCATCACCGAATTTGATGGCATATTAACCCCAACCCTGGCTGCGTGACCTGAACGCCCTACATTGGCAAGAACTTTCAATATCTGACTGGAATAGAGAGCTTGGCCAGATTTTATTTGCCATGTAATACCGTAATCACGTTCAAAGGGATTGAATTAAGTTACCTTTGGTGCAGTCCTTTCAACCCCATTTTTCCTTTTCCCCTACCTGGAATGGGACACTGAGTGTGGAGCAGATCGCTACAGTAATGGATTGGTCTCCAGTAGGTGTTTGCAAGTGGTTGTCAGTTTTGCAATATCCGGATTTGATGTGTACAGGCATTAATGCCCATGGTGTAGATATCCAAATCACATCAAGTCCAAAATAATGGCTTTTTTCTCTCCCCTGAGATTGACAGAGAAACGAAATAGTTCTTTGTTTCCTCTGCCCAAGATGAATATGTTTCTAGAGTTTAAAACCTCTTTTTGAGAAGAAACAATTCCTTTATCTACACATCTTTTCATCTGAAAAAATGTTCTCCCCACATGTGAACTTGTGCTTACGTAGAATGGCTGAATAAACGTTTACTTCATAGTAATATATATATATATATATATATATATATATATATATATATATATATATATATATATAGATAGATAGATAGATAGATGGATAGATAGATAGATAATATGAAATTCGCACACACACACACATACACACACATACATATATATATATATATATATATATTTATAAATTATAAAATTTAACCTTGTTTCATTTTCAACTATATTATTTAAATGAACGAATATTTGAATTTTCCCTACACTCTATATTGATAAATTGACTCGTCTACTAAATGATCTAAACTTCATCTTATTCCAGTTATATTCTTCGGGAGTGTTTCATTCACTCATTAAATTTTTACTTCTATATTCAATCATGTTTTAAATCATCTATGAAATACAACAGAGACACCTTAAATTGAACATCCTCTCTTCAACCATTTGTTACATGATAGCTTAATGTAAGAGAGGGGGTCAGCAACTTGAGAGCGATGTTGTGTAAAGACATCATGGGTGTGTGCGTCCCTACGACAAAATTGCCGTACATCTGTGTGTGTGTTTGTGTGTGTACGCGCATGCGTTCGTCTTGTTTCCTTCCCTTTCCCATGAGAAGATTGAAGGGGCCTGATGAAAGGACCAAGAGAAGATGAAAGATAAAGAAAGGACTTTTTAAATATTAATACTGACTGGAGTGATAAGAGACAAGGGAGGTGTACTCCAGTGTATGTGTTTGTATTTGACACACATATAGATAAATATGGACACGTTTATGTGTATGGATAAACTCAGAAACTTAGAATGAGATTGGGACGGATTTTACAATAGCAAATAGCTTACGATACCCATTTTTATTTTGGGTCTCTTAGAAAAGAAGCAAACTTTAATTGAATTTCGGAAACCTTTCGTCTAAAATGTAACGTGGAAAATGTAGCATTTCAGATGCAGGAATCGCAGTGTCCTGATCCATCTGTTCTCATAACTGAGAGAGAGAGAGAGAGAGAGAGAGAGAGAGAGAGAGAGAGAGAGAGAGAGAGAGAGAGAGAGAGAGAGAACAAAACAAAACATTTATCATATTCATACTCAGACTTCTCGCTCTAATTATGGAATTGGTTCGAAATGTACTCTTGAAAAGATTATGCTCAACCTCACATGAAGAGACCACAACACAGCACAATGCATACAGGAAAAGACTAGAGTCAGAGATATCATAGAAAATCAAATGGCAATTGGTTGGTCATATTGCAAAAAATGGCAGACAACCGATGGACATCACAACTTGCGACATAAATCCCCTGAGATCGCATGCGCAAATGAGGCCGGCAGAGAACTTCTTGGAGGGACGACCAACACAAATTAAGAAAAATTGGCTCTGTGATGCCCACAATAGAGAAGTATGGCGAATACTGGGGAAGGTCCATGTCCAATCACAGACGTCTACATGACTGATGATGATGATTATGATAAAGTCTCTCCACTATGCAGCGTTCTCGTTTTCGCAAATTTGTCATCATGTTTCCCAACGACCAAATTCAGATTACAACGGAATTTCTGGAGGATTGCATCAACAATTTTTGGAGCAAGTATCGAAAACACGCAACAGACATTTGAGGGACATGTTGGCCTGCTTCTGTGAGAAATGATTCGGACAAAAAGACCTCCGCAATTTTCGTTTATGATGGATAAAATCTTGCATGCTATTATCCAACACATTTGAGAATGAGTATAAATTCTATTCATAAGGATATATTGTCACTTTATCAGATTAAGAAAATACAAACTCAGCCTCAAAATTCATTTTAATTTTGTGAACAGAAATACTTCGATATTTATAAGATATTTTTAATTTCAAAGAATTTCTTCTAGCGCTCTATCTTAATTCGGCAGTTAAAATTTCAGACGGAATATCTTTTTCTTCGATGTATTCTCTACTCATGGCACGACATATTGTCATGAATTATTTATCATCCGTGCATTGTTTCAACTATTCAATCAACCATTTCGCAGAGTCGCTTTTAACATCTATTCTCTCTTCCTTCCTCGATTGTTTGTTTACCCGTAAATAATTTTGGAGCGAAAATACACAATCAACCAACGCCATTCTTTTTGAGATACCAGTTCAATTATTTAAGTTAATTCTTTTGCACAAAGAGCTCCAGAACTTCAAAATGAATATCTATGAATACACACTCTGACACACACACACACACACACACACACAGACACACACACACACACACACACACTCACATATATATATATATATATATATATATTCAAACACATGTGCATGATGATAAATTCTTTTGAGAGAGACATAAGTTGAATATTTAACATATATCTGAAATATTTTATACGCATTGATAATGGAGAACATTATACAAGGGACGTAACTCTCGGATATAATCTCAAAACTGTTAACGTCCCTTTGAAGTGTTACAGACAAAAATAACTATACGAATACGTGGCATATCATTATAGTTATTTTCCTTTTTCTGATAGCAACACTTACAATATTCTCGACCTATGTCACTACCTTCCAACCTAAATCACAATGAATTTCTATGGTAAAATAATTGATTTAAAGTATTCGAATTACAAGTATATTTTGCTAATAATACTATCATGAATTTGCTGTTCTTTGCAATCCATTCTTTCCAAATTTTCTCTGTTTATTGTAAAATCATTTGCAATGCAATTACATTATAAATATGATACCAAGATATTCTGTAATTAACGCTCTTTTCCATACCTAACAACTAACGAGACGACTGATGATACGTTCCTTCCTGTTTATCAATATTGTATCATAGATAAAGACAAAGGGACAACATTATCTAAACAATGACCATTTTCTTCACAAGAATAAATGATTGTCTCGTTCAAAACAATAGTGGCCTAAAAGACGGATACAGGATATTTAAAGCCACGTGTGGTATATAATCGAGATTACTGAGGACTTAGAAGATTATAAGTAAATCGGATTGGATTAGAAACAAGTCGAAGGAATTTGAACGGGAGGGGTTATGAGACGCTTAAAAAGGTAGACCACAGCAGGATGTCAATGGGTGGGTTGATACCTCTAGAAAATCACTAGAAACAGGATTATTGTTTGTTTATTTTGGAATAAGAACAAATGAGATTTCCTGACCATTGACCTCGATTTACACACACACACTCACATGCAAGCTCGTATATATATAAATTCCCGAGAGCTGAACATTTTTTGGACACTAAACATTAAAAGAACTTTTTCAAATGATTTTTGTGCCACTTTAGCCACTCATTTCCCAATATCCGTCAATGCAATTTTATTTGTTATATACTTTGCTTTAGGTTACAAAACACACGAATAAACACACACACACACACACACACATACACACACAGAACACTCACGCACACACACACACACTCATATATATATATATATATATATATATATATATATATATATATATATATATATATATATATATATATAAGCTACTTTGGTAGATAGACAGATCAATAACAATTTACAATTATAAGGGGGATATATAGTGACAGAAATAGGTATTCATGGACAACAGATCGATATAAGTCGTTTTCCATCTGTATGGGATCACATTCTTCGGAACCAGCACTGAACATTTAGTACTGTTTAAGCATTATTCAAAATACTTCAATAATAGTTAAGGAATAGTTTGTTCTTTCACGATTTCACGACAACAGACCATTAAAAACTATATAGAAATGGTATTCCATCATTGGAGGATCTTTTGAAAAAGTAATTTGCTTCAAATAGTTTATACTTACATTCACAGTTTTCATGTCTTTATACTATTCAGCGTTTCTAATTTTTTTTCAAAAATCTGCAAAATGAAAGTCTTTCAATGAAAAAAAAAAACAAAATCCCATAACAACCTAATACATCCCAAATTATTTCCCTTTCTTTAAATAATACTCTTTTCCATTTCTATTCATTTATGTTCGTACTTGCCTATCGGTAATTCTTTATATTGCTAAGTCTAGGACACGACCAACGCACAGGCATTTCGGAAAGAGCTTAGCAAATGACCTTCTATAGAGCGCATGATGTGAACAAAAGTGTACAAATGAAAGATGGGGGTTAGATACATATAAAAGCTAATCTGGGGAATTCGGGTTTTTCTCCTGGTCTATTATTGCCTAGACAACGGACGGACTACATTGGATGCAATCCGTCAAATCATAACACGGAGCTTTTCACAGCTGCTTTATCTAATATTCAGTACAAACTTGAATTATGGTCAATGGGAAAATATCTTTTTTTTTATTGCAGACGTCTAACCTCTTGGGGGTTCTTTTTTTCCGACTATTTGCTTTCTCTCGTTCAATTTTTTTACGTATGCTTCATCTGCAAAATGTCAATGACCTGTATTGTGTGAACGTAGATGATTTGAACCAATCTCGATGGGGATTTCTCATTTTCTCTTGTTTATCCTTGTTCTTTCTTTCTTTCTTCCTTTCTTTCTTTCTTTCTTCCTTTCTTTCCTTCTTTCTTTCTTTCTTTCATTGTTTATATACTTTTTATTGCTTTCTTCTTTTTGCTCGTCTGTTTGTTCGAATCTTCATTTGTTCTGATTTTCCTTTCATTTCTCTTCTTTCATTGAAGATTCCTTCTTTTTTTTTGTGCTTTATTAATTTTCATTCTTTAATTTATATTTTCTGTGATTATCTTTTTTTTTGTTTTGTTCTTAGTTTTCTCTTTCCCTCGAGATATCATGAGCCATCAATGTCCTCTGGAAATGAATAGGACTAACCGATAATTTTTCCAATCGAAAATCCCACGAGAAATTTTTCATCTCCAAACAAATGAAATGTTATTAGTTTCGAATTTTTTTTTTCAGAATTTTTATTAAATCCAAACGGATGATAATCATAAAACCTGTCTCTGGTTTTAAGAGCTCTTGAATGTCGGGTGTGCATCAGTCAAACCTTAATAATAACCGAAGTCTATGCACTTACTTTTGAATCAACAGTATCTCTCGTAGTCGACAATATAAATTTTTGCACTAATATGCCTCACTTTGAGATCAGCAGTTGTTGTATTGACGATGTAAATTTTCGCTCAAAAACGATTTGTTTGGACCATTGAACGATTAATACTTTCTGTGTAGAATAAATTTCAGCTTATTCAAATTGTCTTTCAGCGCAACTTCACAGATCGTCAATAGCCGCAAAATAAAGTAGCTGTTATATGGATATATAATTCAATGAGAGTTAGTCAATATGACGATTGTTTCACTAGATTTTTGAAAAGAATCATTTTTACTTTAACGGTGCAGAGAAAATACAAAGGATATCGCTGAAAAGGCACTCAGTTTTTCTTCTGCGTATTTTGGGAAATAACGTGATATGAGATTTGGTTGGTTTTGTGATTGTCAACAATTATTCGAAAGATGATTGCAAAGATGCTTGCAAGATGCTTGATCCGCATGAAAAAGAATCGCCAATTCACGTTTAGTCGTAAAATGTGGTTCTGCAATGATATCATCCTTCGTCTGATCCAATTTTCCTAGTCAAAATGAAAAAAAATAGCGTCAATATATGAGCCATCATCTTGCAATGTATTCATCATACGGATGATTTTGAAAGCTTCGGGGATTCTTTAATCAAAATTCGCTCAACGAAGGAAAAAAGAAACAACTGTATTTGGTTTTACAGTCGAATATGTTAGTAACAGGGTTGTATTTTCATCAGACAGTTGTTAGATTCTCGACTGTTAGTATATGTTGAAGGGATCCAACTGATTCTCATTGTAGAAGATTTAATTTACATACATCATCTATAACTTTACTAAGAGTCATTAAGATTCCGACATTGATATCAGTATCTTTGGAATTTTTCCTTCCTGTCTTTGATGTTGACAATTTGTGTCGATCCATTCTTCAGCCTTTGTCATGTGAATGATTTAATAAGAAAGACAAACAGTTTCCTCTAGTTTCTTTTTGTTTAGATTGTTATTACCATGATCTAAAGGTTCGTTTTGCTTAAGAAAACGGTCTGTGGCACCTGGCGAAGAATCAATGATTCAAACAAAACTTGGAATAATAAGTCTGATGGCACTCTGAGAATGTGTGTTCAAATGCCTGCTACTATATATTCACACCCCTTTTTTTCTGGAGAAACCAGAAAACTGAGAAATGTCGTCCGAGTCCGACTACCGATCCGGGGTGGGAGTTCTTTCAGACACAACAGTGTGCTTTCAAAGCAGTTGGAATCGATATGTTATAAAAAATGGTTTTGTTATTCGAAATGAAAGACATTTTTTCAAACTTGAGTCCGTGATATAAAATTTATTTTTGTGGAATCAGAATAATATTTTGATGATCAATTTGGTAGATGATATGGAAACCCATTAGTGACGATGATATTTTGATCTGAGACGGATTAAAATCAGTTTGTAAATCCATACGAGCAATGAAACAGTCGCATTTTGTGGCTATTTGAACTGGCTGTGTGCACAAGTTAACGGTCGGAGGTTATTTGAGTCAGAAAATATCTCCATGCAAATAAAATAAGCAGCTGTCCGTATTAGAACTCCATTGATCCAAAGGAAAACGGATTTCCTTACAGGATGCAATTGGTATTTCGGTTCAACTCAATTACCTCCCAGAGCAATAACATAGTTTTGATTCATATCACAACGAAGCTAGTATCAAATGGGAGATTTAATCAGCAATACTTATTCATGCTTACTATTATGTATTGAAACATGATAGTCTAGTAGTTGTAAAAATTCAAAGAAATGATAATTACGTTTGAAGTGTGACACTGACAGCGATTGAGCCCAGTACACGTAAGCAGTTTTTTTTTCTTCATATTGTAGTTTAAAAAACGGGACATCCAGCGGAACATGTATTTGTGAATGTGTTTGTACGTTTATTTTTGTAAATAACTGTGTTTCAGCATCCCTGGTCATACTGTGTTGAAATCTCTTCTAAAAATGTATTTTTTCAGGAAAAAAGGCTCTGAAAAAAACTTTTTTGGTCTTATTTTGTCGTTTTTCTTGAGAAGAAATCTCGATTCTCAAAAATCTAGATTTTACAAAATGTTTTTTTGTAAGGAAAGCATCAGTGATGCCATGAATAAAACTTTTCCTGAACATTTTTATTCCTTCTTACTTGTATCAAGTTCACACTCACACACACATTCTCACATGCAAACACACACACGCAGACACGTGCACATACTCGTGCACACACACTTACACACTTTTATGGTTATAGTTTTGAAGTAAATAATTTTTAAACGGTCTTAACCGGTTTCGTACATGTGTTCAGAAGGCTGATGTGATTCAGGACATTACTTCCCACTATCCTGTAAAAGGGGTTAAATTCAGCTTATCAGTACATTATTCTCGAATATGTATATATATATATATATATATATATATATATATATATATATATATATATATATATATATATATATTACAGAGATGTAATGATGGCTGATGGAAAGTGTTTAATAATGGGTGTGCGTTTATTTCACATCATAGCTTGAAATGTTTTATCATTATTGTGAATTCAAATTGTATCTGAAGAGAGCTTATCGGTCCAAAAAAGAACTACCACGAAAAATCAATAAACAAATCATGGGAAGAAAAACTCATTTCCCCCAACTTGAATTGAAATCGTTTCGGCCATCAAGTCTAAAAAATTACTCATATTGTCGGTGGAGGAAATTTTGTAAACGTTGTAAAGATAAATGTTTCTATCCAACTTGACTACTAAATTGGCATACGTGCAAAAGGAAGATGGTTACACTTTTATAAGACTTGGTGACGTTGTCTCGTATTTACTTCAGCATCAAAATATCTTGGGGTCTTGAGAATGAATATCTTCAACGAAATAAATGCTTCACAAAGCCATAAAGGCTTGGCAGAGCTTGCTTCTTGCTGAATAGTGCATTTTATTTAGGTATTTTGTCGTTAAATTGAAGAAAATATTGCTCCCAGCAGAGTTAATTTCGAAAGCAACATTCAATGTGTCTATGAGCTGTGGAATAGCAGTTAGCAAATTACATGCATCGACTATTTCTATTCTACCAGTAACTAGTTGCCAGAAGCGAGGATGGTTATTGTTGATGCTGGGGTCACACAATTCACAGGCTCAATGGTGTCTCACGACCAGTTAATGTGACCCCTGGAGAGAATGTCCGTTTACACATACGAAGTGAGGGTACTTTGAGAAGTTCCAGAAAGGGCTTTTATATATACGTATCAATATAATTCACTGAATAGCTGTTGTCATTGCATACCTCAAAGGCGGCTACTAATGTCACCATTGACCATTTAATTATCATATTAGTTGCTAGAACTTGAACATTCTAAAAGATTCTCGTAGGAGAACCAATTTACAGTACAATAATAATGCTAAACATAACCCTCGCTTTGTGCTGCTTCGTGTTTGTCCTAAATTGATTAATCTTTTTATTTAACTGTAAAAATGACAAGTAGCTGGAAATCTCGCTCGTAGAACAAAAAGTTGCACTATATCCTGATGAGATTACTTGTTGGCTTAAATAAGAGCAAAATCTGGATTTTAAATATAACAATCATCCATCCGTCATTCCTTCCACGTGGAACAGAAGCCAAAAAATGAGTTACAGTAGTCGAGCATAGATATTTAGTAAAAGTGATCCTTAATGTATACGAGATTTCTGAGGAAAATTATGGATCACCATGCTTTTATGAAACTAAATTATGAGGCTTTTAAAAAACGAAAAAATTAACAAAAACGTATCCTTTACTCGTTGAAGGTCTGTATGTGCGTGTATACAACGACATTTTTATACGAACAGTTATGTGTGGACGGAGTCCAGATTGATAGACACGTATATAGATATATTTAAATCTTAGAACACATGAATAATCCAAAGCCACTAATAGCGATTGAATTATACTGTTGTGGGTAGCAGTGATTAATTAACACTATTTGACTTTGTTATTATTATTGTCAACATCTGTGGAATTACTCTTGGCTCCAACTTATTATTATGTTTGCTTTACATTTAGCTATTTAAATTCCAAATATCTGAGGACTGTAACGGAGGAACGTTCTGTGCAGACATATCTGATGGTCTTTGGCTGTCCGGGATCAAAATGAGATTATTCTTCGGTTGTCTAAGCTGATTTGACTAACTTGACCGGATGTAGCCAATCAAATGGGATTTACACCGACTGACATGGGACCAGGGAGTTGATTCAGTACACTGGACAAACATGGGTGCTTTTGTTTGGCAAGATGATTTTAGTCGATAGTCAACCTCAATTATACATAAACAAAGCCATATTTGTAGACAGACGCACACGTGTGTACATATATATATATATATATATATATATATATATATATATATATATATATATATATATATATATATATATATATATATATATATCAGAACAGCAAAGCATTTGTCAGAATGTAGTGGTATACAGTATAAAGTGATATATACATACATTTATGCACACACACACACACACACATATATATATATACATATATATGTATGTATATATATGTATATATATACATATATATGTATATATATATACATATATATGTATATATATATATTTTTTATCAGTGGTGACGTTTGCTTGTTCGTGTGCGTTGCACATCATTTCCTGACGTAAGGGAGACTGGTACATTCCACTAGGACGACCCTAACTTCACGTTAAATAGAGTCAGTCAAACGCAGATACGGCCAAAGTTTTCAATGGGAAATAAGCAAAAAAAGATATCCTTCGGATTGGTTGTCCATAACTAAAAAATTACTATAGGATATGTTTGGTAAGAAGTATTTCCTATGTTCCATACCTTTATATTTTTCATGTTTTTTTCTTTTTATTGCTTGCATCCTGTCATGAGCAACAATGAAAGCAAGAGTTTTTTATTCTATTTTTATTCCTCAGAGGGAATAACGGAATAATTTCCATTCACTTTGTCATTTTTTGAACATTATAGTAATGCCATACCGATACTATTTGTCAAAGTACCTGGTGATGGGTCAGGACACAGTATAGATTCATGCCTCTTCCAGGTGAACATAAACATCCCCAGCAGGAATTTGTAATTAGTCCATCGATTCTGTTTTGATCACTTCTAAATGGATATCAGAGGACTGAGTCACACACACACACACACACACACACACACATAAACAAAAAGTTTAGGTGAGTTTTAATGCTGTAAGATGCCCTATTTCAGTCTTTTTTTATAGCAATTGACTTCTTTCATTTACTAGAGTGTTCAGTTGTGTATGTGTGTGTTTGTGTGTTTGTGTGTGTATGTGTTCGTGTGTGTATGTGTGTGTATGTGTGTTTGTGTGTTTGTGAGTATGTATATATGCGTAATGAATGAGATTTTTTGTCGTTCCTAGGGAGCTCAAGATTTTTTCAAAAGACAATGCAACAACTATGAATTTCTGTGTGTGAGTAAAATACTTCCGTATACATACAAAGAAGTTTTTTTTATGGATTTTACAAGTACAATGCAATTGCAAAATCACTTAAATATTATAGTAATTTCTTACAGCACGATTAAACTAGTATGTATGCTTCGTATAATTTCTTTTTTTCCTTTGAGATTTATTGGGTTTTGTTCTGGTCAATGACGAATCCAAATGAGGAAGGAGGAAGCCAATATTTCAAAGACGGCAGCAAGAGGCTTGATGTGGATAAGAAAGCTTTGAAGAATCGCTATTTAGCAATGCAAGCCGAAGCCAACGGAAGACTCACTCTGAAAGACTCAGTCCCTCGACGATATCGTCCTTCGACTGAGGTTAAGTATGTTGTCGGCTTTGAAAAAAAATCAGTTTTGTCTTTCGCTACTGTAACAGGAAGGGATGTGGTAGTCTGGAGAAAATGCTATCCTTTTTTTGCTGTCTCTATTATTGAAAGCAAAGTGTCTGCACACTTCCATCTGTCACTCATAATAATTTCTTTATGTTGAAAAAGTTTTAGGAGACGATTTCGGAATTGTATCACAAAAATAAAACAACAAGGAGAAGGGAGGAAGAGAAAGAGAGATAGAGATAGAGATAGAGAGTAAAAAGCAGAGTAGAAGTGTGCAACGAGGTATGAGGTAAAGCAAGGAAAACATTTACTTAGAGAAAAGGGATAAGAATTGCAATCAACAGAAGAAAATATGCTGAGCTTATATTCATTTCCCATCGTCATTGACTGGAAGATTTCATAAAGTGTCGACAATGGTTGCATCAGGCGATTTCAATGTTTTTTTTAGATACTACAATATTTTACATCCCTGCCCTTGCTATATCGTTAGACAAGCAACAGTTAGTATATCTCTGAATTTTTGAGATGGGGTATTATTATTTTCATACAACGTTTCGGTTGTTGCACACATAGTGTAGTGATTACAGAATCAGACAAAATTACTGCAAGTAATCTGATGGTTCTAGGTTCAATCCTAGTGTTAGACAATAATAATACTACTAATACTAAGAGGGGAGTGCGGTCAATATACCCCCGTTGGTTAAATAAAGGGTTTGGTTCGTTACTTCCCCACACCTACCTGATGAATGCCGTAGAGTACAACGGCTGAAAAGTTGTATGGAAAACATCCAAGATGGGGATGGTCTGAATATCAATAGAAATAAGCAACAGTTATTTCCCTCGTCTAATTTCGGTAACATGGTATTCTAGAAGGTGATATCAACTATCTTCAAATATATGATCATACCCTTCTCTTTCGAAACGGTGAATTTCTGAGTTTCAAGCCGATTTGCAACCAATTACCCAAACCACGATCTGGGATATTTGGTACATCAATTTTGTTTTCAAAGTTGGGATGAAAATGCAATAAAATTGCTTCTGTTATTCCTAATGAAAAAGTTCTTTTGTATTTGTACCGTTCATGTGAGTTCATTTACCGTGGAATGGAATCATGTTCTGGTGATCAATTCAGTAGATGGTGTCGACACCGTATTATAAGAGCTAAAATAATCTGTGAATGTTTACTGACACTGTGCAAAGGTCTTTTGATTTGATGGGGTTAATCGCACAGATTTGTATGTGCAAGCTAAGATGGGTGGATATCAAATTCTCATATATCGTTTCTAATAAAATGATGACACGTGGAAAAGTCCGTGGAAGAATTGGATTGTTATTAGTATCAAGCTGATATTAACCAAACGCCCACACGCAGAGACACACACACACACACACACACACACATAAATATATATATTTATATAAATTGCACTATATCATATTGAAACTCATTTTTGAAATAATCTCCCCTTATCACACTGTGAACGTATCTTTTGGCCTAGACTATGTAATTACAATAACAGAAATGTGGTTGCTGCAAGAATTGTTCATTTTGTTTACGTTGTCTAGGTCAAATGATAAGTTCATCGTGTAATGGGATATCATCCCGAATAGGAATTCAGTATAATACAATACTATTTATAATCAATCTGTCAGATCATATACCCATTTCTACGTATATAATAATAAGAGATAATTTATATAAGGTTCCATAATAACAGAGTATTTGTGAAACAGAGAAAACATTTGAGAAAATTGAATAAATTTCATTGACGGATATTCCAAAATAAGCAACTGAAATCACAAAAACAAATCTTTGAAAAAGGTTTTCATGTTTGTGTTTAAAGCTGTAAATCTATTCAGACTACATATCTATATAAATAATTGTGTCATCCACAGACAGTTGTTTCGTTGTATTCCAACTTTTCAGTATGGCTATGGACTCGATATCCGTTCCAGTAGCGCTAAGTGGGGTCGAAAATTTCGTTTCAGACCCAGAGACAGACAATCTACCCCTGTCCTACGCATAACTGGACTGTTAGTAAGACCGAATAAAGCGATATATTCATTCATGCATATTTCCCCATCTATCTGAGTGCTCCATTCCTGAGTTGCATTGCATAGTAGCTTGTATAGCATATTGTTGCAATACCTTGTGAATGGAACCTTAATTACTATTATTAATTGTATCATCCACAGACAGCTGTTCCTTTGCATTACGGCTGTTCCGTGTGGCTATTAACTTGATATCCCTTCGAGTACCACTAGGTGGGGTCAAAACCTCCGCTCCCCTGACCTATGCAGAACTGGACAGTCAATACAACCAAATTGGGCCATGTAGTTATTTATGCATAATCCCCCATCTAGTAGAGTGCTCACTTCCAGTTAGAAGAGCATAGTTGCTCATATATATATATATATATATATATATATATATATGTTTATATATTTATATATATATATATATATATATATATATATATATATATATATATATATATATATATATATATCGCAGTTTGTAAATAACCAACTAAGAACTGATGACAGAAAAATGGTTGATGATGAAATAAGTTTCACTGAACATTATGACTGGAAATTTTACATTAAAGACACATTGAAATCTGTCCAGTGATATCGTACACACGATTATTGTATAAGAGACAACAAAAGTCTGAGGATCAACTTCAGCCAACTGTCAACAGATATATCAAGGGAAACAAGTTACCTGTTTCCAAACGTTGTCTCATATTTCAAACTTTCCTGCATTGACTGACAAGTGTACATATCTATTTATCCTTGCAAAGAAAATTAAAAATGCTTTTTTCCAACGGAAACATCCAATGGCACTATAAGTGAATGTTGGAAAGATACCAAGATCTAAAGTATGAATGTTAGGGAATCGGGTGATTCTGTAGTATATTTCCCATTTGGGATGGGTATCGTAGCTTTGTATTTAAATCAACATCGAAATATCCAAGGGTCTTGAAAATGAAAATAAATAACTTGATGAAAAGGAAATGCATTTTCTCTGTTTTTGGTTGTATGCTGTCTAGTATTTGATATGTTTTTGATAGAACAAAAGAAAAAACATTCCACACAATGGAGTTTAAATTTCGTTTTAAAGGTAAAATTCGATGCGCTTATCAGCCATGGAATCGTGTTCTGCAATTTCCTCTTGTTGAATGTGCCTACAGTATTGAATGCATGCAAAACTTAACGTTTCTCTCTCTCTGTCTATCTATGTATCTATCTTCCCCCCTCTCTCCCTCCCTTCTCTCTCTCTCTCTCTCTCTCTCTCTCTCTATATATATATATATATATATATATATATATATACACATAAATTAACGGATATATGTGATCCGACGGAATGAATTAGAAATAGCATTATACTTTATAGAGATTTATTTGAAATGATTTCCCAACACCACACAGTTAATGCATCACAATGTTAATAAAAATGAATGATCAAAGAAAATGGGACTGCTGCAAGAATCGATCCTGCCACTGGTAGGGTACCCGCTTCAACATGGCGATGCTCTCTCTTACCATTGAATAAAACAGTCGGATTCATTTTGGTTACATAAGATTGCACTAACCATTTTATTGGATTATAATATCTATTTCTTATTAATGTGATCATTTCCGATGAAAAACAATGAAGCAGATATTAAACATTTAATGGACGAGATAAGATTCGGACATGAATAGTTTTTTGAGCCTTTCACATACCAGTAGTCTTTGTAGCTCAATGGTAAATACAATGTCATCTCATTTTTTTAATTATTTTTTCTATTTACGCTGTCTTGACCAACTGATGCATTCATCCTGTAATAATGGAAGGTCAGTTCAAGTAAAATTTCAAATAAAATAATGCACTTACATATGTATCAATTTGCACAGATATGTTGAAATTTAGGTTTTTCAAATCAAAACAACGCAAATACTGAGAATTTATGTAAATATTTGACAAATAATAAAAACAAAAATTCCCCCGACCAATTGATCTTTATATAACAACAAGTGATATTTGATAAAATCATCCTTCGATAGTATACGGGAAATGATTTCATAAAGAATGTGCTCCACTAGTTATCTCAAGGGCGAGATTTGAAATCTGCTCCAGTGTGCAAGTGTCAGGGTTGTTTGGGTCGATAGCTGAGTAGGATTTCCAGCCAAGGGTCATCAATTTTTGAAATATCAGCTAAATGAACAAATAGACAGTCCAGACGACTGTTTGATCTAGAAGTCGAAATGTTGACCTAGGCAAAACGTCAAGAGCTTTTTTTCTTGCAACCGCAAACTCTACAATACGCCCTCCGTCGATAAAATTTATAAATATACTAGAAAATCAATACATTTTATGCTTTATATATAATACAGAGTAATACGCATATTTGTATATACACACACACTTATACGTATCTTTCTTGATTTCTCTCTTACCTCTGAAGTATTTACTTATACGAGTTCTGTTGACGTAGGCAAAACTTCTATGGTTATTTCCTTGCCACATAAAACCATGCAAGATGCCAAGCGACGAGGATGTAATATATCTACATAAGTGGTGTATAGATCAATAAGTTTGATGGTTTATATATAATTTCAAGGAATGCATAAATGCGAGTATATGTGTTTCTACTTGTATATTTTATCTTGATGTCAACCATTTTATTGATCTAAGCAAAACTTCAAGGGGTTCTTTTCCTTGCCACTTTGTGAACTATACAAGACGCTGAGCAAGAAAATACCATGCAGGTATCAAAGTTTAATTTAGTATATTACTTCGTGGAGCTAAAATGTTTGACACATTTTTCTGTTTACCTAAACTGAATATATACCT
>OY735240.1:1930000-2000000 GCA_963457665.1 Thysanoteuthis rhombus
CTGATTCAACAAGTAACGAAAGCAATTTCCATATCGTTCGCCGCGATTACTCTGTCCTCTCTGCAGATCTAATTTTCCATTTACGTTTATCTCACTTCAGCCTAATCCAATTTTCCATGGATTTCGAAGTTCTCTTCCAATTGAAGAGCTTACCCTTAATTGGATTTGCAAGCAGAGAAATCGCAAACAAATCCTGGATCTCCAATTACGTTTTTTTCGGCTTCAAATGCGCAATCCTTTCAAAACCCCGATGCAAACGATGGAGCCTAAGATCAAATGATGAGAATCTGCTGTTTATCCAACTATTCTATATTTGCCTTATCTAAATTCGTGAAATTTGAAAAAAACATGCGACGCCATCTTGAATCCAACTACAAAATCAAGTTGATGTCTTCTATATTAAAGTATAGCTTATCCATATACATCAAAATGAGTAAAACAAATTTATAAACTAAAAGAAAAATGCGATTTTTCTCTATTTCTGTCTGCAACTATGCACTTTTCCACTCATTCTAGAGAATCTTTGGGTGAGATCTCTATCCATACATGGAAACGTTTATAATAGATTTGAAGTGATGTGCGTGTGTGTATACATTAAGAAACAGGTGTATGTGATCCAACAGTATGATTATGAATTGCATCGTATTGTACAAAAATACTTAGTTAAATAATCTTCTGTTTTTACACGGTTAATGTATCACTCAAAACAAAGGCAATAGAATGAACAATTAACAACTTTTTTCAATTATTTATTCGATTTACGATGTTTTATTCGAGTGATACATCATGATGGTAGATCATTTCAGATAAGAGTTTCTATGTATTATAAAGCGATTCACATATATATATATATATATATATATATATATATATATATATATATATATATATATGTATATATATATATATATATACCTGATGGACAGGGATTATAAGCTGATAAATATATATCGCTTAAATTCAGCCTTACTGACCACCAAGTCCCGTAGCACAGATGTAGGATGCCGGTTTGAAGCAAAGGTTTCAATCCTGCCTCGTGGTATAATGTATAGTGTAATGTGGATAACCACACTGAAGAGTTATAATACGACGAAAAAGCTGTCCGTCAATGACACAATAATTAACGCTCCTCTATTTGGGGTTGAGTACTCTTTAAGTGAGGTAAGTTGTTCATTGTAAGCCTATGCAATGCTCTTCAATTGGAATAGAGCCCTCTGCTGGATGGGGAATAAACATATATTGCTTAAATTCAGCCTTGCGGATTGAAAGAATAAATACATGTGTATTACTGGATGGCACAATAGATATAAATATATATATACATATTAAAGTGATGTTCATATTTGCTGCTGATGACGAGATGTCTCCGATGGCAGTATTAATAAATCTTCAATATGAATCAGGAAAAAGGCTTTAAAAATGAACGAGCAATGGAGATGGGTGGGGTATTTTGCAAAAAGGGGTGGCAACTGGTTTGGCAAACTGGTGCGTCTGTGTGATTATAAGACGAGGGATCAACCATCAGATCCCATATTCTTACCTCTTGCTGATAATGTTATATAATGTTTTTTCCTTCTTTCTGTCCCTCTTGCACAACCCTGATATTGAATATTCAAAAAAGTATTAGGACTGAAAAGTTTAAATCGATATTTAACGATAAGCGAATTGAAACTTTTTAATAAACTCTACAGCAGAGCCACGACGGTTCCTTTCATGAATCTCTATACAATCAGCACTCAGCTTAGATTAGAGACACTGGAGCTTTAATCTTTTTGATAATGGAAAAGAATAAAAGTTTTGACATATATATATATATATATATATATATATATATATATATATATATATATATATATATATATATATATATATGCAATCGATCCTCCTTCGTGTTGTTTCCTCTCACTTTTGTTCATTTATAATTATTTACATTTTCTTTGAAGAGAAAAAGATTTCTATTGACGTAAAGTAAATGAGTTGACTTCCAAACGAAAGCCAAATCTAAGTTGATTTGAATATCATGTGTGAGTCTTTCAAGATGAACCCAACATATCTGGCTAGCCAAACATTTGCACCACATAATTTTGCTGTATACTTAGGAGTTAGCTATTTGAAGGAAAACCTCAACAAGATTGCCAGGGCCTAATACAACCAGAATATATGTATATTTCATAGACTACCAACAAAAAATCGCCGGTGTGTTGAAAGTTTCCATGGTTATGTTGTGCTAGGCTTAGCTAAGCTATCCCTCGGTGTTAATCAATATTTGGGAAAACGGTTTTGTTGGCAAAAGGAAATTGAATTTCACGTTCAAGACTGAAATCGAAAGAGACAGCCAAAAAAAACAGTGACATTAAATTTCCTATCAACGATTTTTTAAATTTCATCATCATCATCATCATCATCATTTTTGTACACTACGTTTTTAGACCTAGGCCTTCCCCAATGTCTGCCGTGATTTTTGCTTCTTTTGTCCCAGAGCTTAACTGTACCAACGTTATCCAAGTCATCACATTTTACCCTTTGCCGGTCTCAGTTTCACACATGATCACAAGGTATCTATGTTGTGAGTCGTAATGTGTAGTGGTTAACGATCATCACAATAATTCTTGAAACCAAGACTAAAAAACAAACATGAACACCAAATTTGTAGTTTTTGATTAAAAATGACGTTTTTCCTTTGATTCAAAGTTTTTTCTTATCTAAGAGAAAAAACATCACAGTCCTGATTTCTGCTTTATTTCGATATCTCAACCTGTAATTCTATTTTTCGATAGACTTAGGCAACTGTAATGCAAGAATACGTTTTTGTCGGATCTCAATATGAAGCAGACACTTTTAGCTTGTCTAGATCAGCGATTCTCTACTATTTAAACGGTTCTTTGACTGGAATAATGATATATGGATTTCACTCGGTTCTTGCTGAATCCCTGTCTGATAGGGGACTGGAACCTAGGAAGAGCTCTTAAGGGGGCTTGGAAACTAAGGAGGGATGTTCAAACCCGTCTCCACAAAAAGGTTAACAATGGCTGATTTAGACCATCGAATATTCTAGTAACGTTTACCCAGCTCTTCTCCCTTTCCTATACCGATCATGCTGCCATTCAAAAAGTCCCTGGTGAATAACCCTGATGCCACAATCTCGCTTTTGCGAATAAAGGTGAACGGGAAGACGGTGTTTACCATATACTTTGCAGAAATTCCTTAACCTCTCCCTCTTTCATTTACATCTCACTCTCCCTGACTTTCAACTAACCTGACCTTCGACTATTCAGCTTAACGTACAATTTATCGGTGTTGGAATGCTCAAAAATGTTCCCATATAATTTAATGGTAATATCTACTCTGCTGTATGACATCACTGCTTACAAGAGGTTTTCTATATGTACAGTAATTTTGATGGAAACCTATATAAAATGATAATTCTTCATATTAGAAAATTCAGACTTAAACTCATAGTAATATATCTGTTTTATTGGAAATAAAATTTATTAGAAATACGGAACTTAATCTAATTATTGCCAGTTATATCAGACAGTAAATGATGCCTGCAATTTTTTTGCCCCGTTTGACGTCAGCTCTATTGCAATCTACATTCAACATTTAATTAAATGTTATAAACTCTTGCTTTTTCCTCTCGAAATACTTTTGAAAAATGATCGATAATTCCAATGATTATTCAAAATGTGGACATTTAAGTGTCTATTTGCATTCAAAGATATTGTTGTTTAGAGAATAAAGTTCTTAACATTGAGTGGTCATGAGTTCAAGATGGCTGCCCCATTCCTGGGTTTGACAAGCTCTACTCTATTAACGGAGTTTGCATTTTTCTGGCTATTCTACTGGCTGAGTGGACATTCAATTTGTAATTGATTAAGTATTGTTGTGTAATTTCAGATATGCTATCAATTCTAGAATCAGTTGTTGGCGCAGATTGATATACTGAAATGCTAGTTACTTCCCTTCCCCAGTGTTGCTAATTTAGAAGTTGCCAAGTCATGTACCCTGCTCAGCGTTGCCAATTTGGATGTTTTTGATTTGAATCTACGTTTTGGGGGGGTTGTGGTTAGTTTTCAAAAAAATTGTAGATGTGTCTAAATAAAACGAATAAAACTTTTATTCAATTAATTGTGAAAGAATAGGTAACATTAAGATTATTAAATGAATGTTGAAGACTAGAATTCATTCAATTTACCAACAATGAGTAATATTATTATTACATTACATAGAGATATCTAAGGAATCTGGATGTTTCTGGAAGTTTTGAGATATTTTTGACTTGATTTTACATGAAAAAAGTTGGCATCTCTGTCTTTACTAGTTCATATAATGAAAAAAAAAATCAGGATTGTTACAAAATTTTTTGTTTTGTTATTGTTAAGTAAATGTATTTATTGTCGTAATTGTCTTCACTTTGGAGAATTTGCGAATGGTTTATATCAAAACAGTACGTCATCTGTAATAGGGTGGCAAGCTCAATTATAAAGATTAGCTATTTTCACCAGAATACATTTCTAGGTTTCCACAGCTATCAGCCGTGTGTTATTTGCTGACGGCCTTTGACTGAATAACCAGTAACTGCAAACCCGAGAGTATTAAGTTTATGAGTATAAAAATGGCGCTCGTTCTCGAGTGGTATTTAACAACCTAGTTTCCTAGACTATTTCGAATGTAAAGGATTCTGTAGTCAATGGATTCATGCGGATTTTATTCTAAGCTCGGCCAATAAGTAAATAGAGTTTTTTCAATATCCGAAAGTACAGAGTTCTTATTAAATCCTTCTTAAACCGAAATGACATAATTTAAAAAAAATCCCTATTCCAGCTACAAATAATATTCCAACGTTGTAGATGATTGTCAACACAGTAATAATCCCAGGATACTATGGCTTTGATCTTGAAAGAGCTCATTCAATCAACGTGAACTTTATGATAGTTTGAGTGTTAAGATCGGACTGTATAATTGAGTGACCTCAGACAACGAACTTAAACCATTCATATATACATTGAACTACGTAACTAAGTCACAACAGACGACACACTTCGACCATCGAATCAAGGCAGATAGGCATGGGAAGTAGTTATTTTAGAGTCAGGGAATGCCGGAAAATGTTTCATATAAATAATAGTAAATATTTCTTTGATTTACATAATATCAGGTAGCGGGGGAATTATGTATCAGCAGGGATATTCTGTAAAAGCAAAATGGAGTAAAGATGGGGATACTTGTGTATGTTTTATTTACAGTGTGCTGCAGGTAGATGTCTGACCGCCTGCTAACGATCATAGCCCATTCAATCATCGAATTTAAGGCACACCAAGCTTGATCAGAGTGTAGTTTTATCACCACTTTGGAATTGAGACAAAAGAAGCATGTGATAGCAATGTTTGATTCCGTAGCCAGGACACAAGAGAACGTATTCCTATACCTTGAATATGAGTGAATATTTATTTTTTGTGAATTTGGCGGATATCAGAACATTGCAAAAATAAGAACAGGGTTAATATTTTTGATTAATATCACGAAAAATGTTATGAGAAAAAAATATTCGGATATTAACGAAGAGAAATTGACTCATTGGTGTAAGATTTATCAGAATCTATGAGAACTTTGAATTATTTGTGTAAGGCTGTCATACCAAATCTGACGTGCCTTCAGCCCGTTTCCAGCCAAAGGAATATGCATAGAAAATAAACAGCAAGGCCATTTGTTAAGTAAATGCATTAATCAAAGCATTTTTATAGCAAAACTATTGTCCAACTTTTTTTACCGTTTTTTCTCTCCTTCCTATTATCACCATCAATCTGATCAGTATTATTTATATTCCTCTCCCTTGTTTTTCCCTCATTCATATCAATCTTCATAAGTTCTTTTTTCTCCTTTTTTCTCATCCATATTACCACCAGCAGCAACAATAGCTTTGTGCTTTCCTTTCGATCCTTCGTTCTCAGCGCCTAATTACCTGTTTCTAAACAGAACTTTTCTTTTCACAGAAAGGAACTTTTACCTTCTCCTCTAATTCCTGAATTAGCCTTGCTTCCAAGAACCTTTCGATTTTCTCTCCAGTGAATCACTTATAATGAACGTCATCAGAAGGATATTTATGAATATCGGTTACCTGATGCATTTTTTTGATAGCACAAAAGACATAAATAAAATCTAAATCTATAGAAAATGTCCCTCAAAATGAGTGCATTCGATATTGAAACTACGACATAAAGGTTTTCTGATCAATATCTCAAATTGTATGCTATTCCTCTGGCCATCAATGTTGCTTCTTATATAGTGTGAGTTTCTATTTTATGACATTGCGATTCATCAAAAGTATATTTGTTTTATAGAACCAAACCGTTACTGTAACATTATATGTTACCTTCTCCGAGGCAGATTTCACTCTGGTTCCAGTTGTAAGTGTTACAGTCCAAAGTGTCATGATCTTTAGCGTCCTTGAACAGGAAAGCTAGAATGTGACTTCCGTGCTGACCAAGAAAAAAGAAAAGCTTACTTAATGTTGAAGTGCACTACGTTTTCTTCAGTTTATCATTGCCGGAAAATAAATCAAACTTATTAAATATTTATTTGGTTTGTGCAAAGGTTTCCAGCTAAAACAAGTTTCCTGCTTTCTTTTTTCCCGTTCACTAGTCTTCGAAAAGGGAGTGTTGGGAACATTTGCACACACTTGATATTTAACGTTTGCTTCTTGGCATTTTTTTCTTTGATGCCAGTCATCAGCTAACAATCCTGATCGTGAGTTTTTAAATGTCTTTAAACAAGCAAGATTCTGTCTCACAGCCTACGCTCAACGGAGAAACAAAGCAAGCTAGTTGGAAGTTTAACTACTAAAATAAATCCCTCAAAATAAAATTAACGATTTATAAACGAGAAAAAATCGACGGACAAAGGTTAAATGTTTTTGTCTTTCATTATTTATAAAAAGTCAACATTTTGCCAAAAAGATCATGCCCTCACAGGTCACGTAGAAATAAGTTTCAATGTCTGCCAACAATTTAGAATGATTTGAAAAGTTGTTAGGTTTAGAAACAAATGAAATAAGAAGTATATTCTCCCACTATTCGAAAGTAGAACACTTTTATTGAAACATTTTTAGCCCTTTTGGCTGGAGCTGAGTTCTAAAATATGTAAAGTTCTCAGCCTGGATTGACACTAAGTCGGTATTGATCTTGGAGAATCGAACCATTTCAACTTATCAATCAAACAGTGAGTTTTATATATCTTTTTTGTTTGTTTCCAAAACAAGTTGTCAGATTTTTGTCAGATTTTTTTCAGACTTCCTTGAAGAAGAGGAAAATGCTGTCAAAAGTTTGACATGAAAGAATGATAACCAATATAGAGTTCAGAATAGTGAAGCTTTTACAAGTGCCCGCCAGACCAGTCAAAATTCTTATATCTTTTTTGTTTCTTTTATATAACAATGCAAAACCACATGAACATCTCACATTCTTGGGGTGTGGTATTAATGTTATAGTTACCACATTCCAGGATCTCGTTCTAAATGCTTTTTAGTTCCCAAATAACCTAAGACTGTACCAAACATTAACTGAAGAGTATATCATTAACTCAGACCAGTGTCCTGTCCGAACTGCTATGTATATTTTCAAAAGCAAATTATTATCTATCCTGTCATTCCATTAGTTATTTCCTGTGAGTGAATTCTCAAATATGTTTGGATTTGTTACTGGTAATTAATTTAGGAGATAAAAGAAGCTATCACTGTACAAGTTGTAGACCCCGTATACTTCAGAGCACTGCAACAATTAGACAGTCACATCAGCTCCATAAAGGCTCTGAGATTTTTCAGTTTCAAAAATGGGTCAGATAAGGTGATATCTGCCCACTCAAACTCTCCAAGGTGTGTCTGGGGTTGATCGTCAGGAAACCAAACTGGAAAACTAAAGGAATAAAGAAAAATGGCAAACTCACATTTCCAGATGACATCATCCTTTCCGCAAGGAGCTCAAACTATCTCCAACTAATGTTAAAAAAAACTTGATGGAAAAAACAAAGAAGTCGGTCTACACATGAATTTCTGTAAATCAAAATTCATGTGAAACAATCACGTCTGAATTAAGATTGAAGATGTAAAACTGGAGAAAGTTGATCACTACATCTACCCAGAGTGACGGATCATCATGAAAACTTCAAAAAAAGATAAAATCAAGCGAACAATTACCCCAAGATGGCAAGCTTTCGGTGGAGCCAGCTCAATCTTTAAAAACAAGACGTATGGGGCAGGAATCTAACCAAGAGACTGACCTGCAAACCATGCAACGTGCAAATAAAAGAGTCATGCTCGTCGCACTGCGAGAAAATATCAGAGGCAAGTTTCTCGCTAAAGCGACGGACATTTGTTATACTTGCGCCCAGCAAAAGGATCAAACGGAACGTGCCATTTCTCATTCGTAGAATACATAAACATTTAGTAGCACAGCTATGTGGTGTTTGGATATGATTTATGGATAAAAATTTATCTTATCGATTGATTTTAGGTATACTCGTTTTAAACATTCTATTCTCTTTAGAGCGTCACAATTTAACTCATTTAGAAGATAATATTTGTTTGGGGTTAGATCGAATATATTCGAGCACCCTTTTTGGAGCAATACGAAGTCGATCCTGGAATGTACTGCACCAGTTCTACAAGAATAATGGCAAAAAAACAGGATGAAAATTTCAGTATTTTCTGATATAAATGTGGTGCTCATATGGCTGTTATAAATAGAAATAAAATTCTCCTCCGGTAACTATCGAGGATCTTTTACGAATAATGTCATCATCATCATCATCATCATCATCATCATCATAAGCAGCATATGTTTCCAATCTCGTTCCATAACAACTGCGATTGCACTGATCCTTGCCATATCTTAACAGCCAACCTTCCAATTTTATCTTTCTATCTTGTGTATGTTCTTCACCTACTGCGTTTACTTCCCTGTAGGTACCAATCCGTCAGTCTTTTCTCACATCTGTTGTCATTCTTTCACGTTAAGTGTCCATTCAATCCATTTTGGTGCTTGGTTATTAGTATTAGTATTATACCCCCCACCCAATTACTCAATCTGCCACCGTAACTACCGTTCAATTGTCACCCATCTAATAACTAGGCAGGCCTATCGTTCCCTAATGTCAGTTATTTGTCGGAAGCTAGCCTGTTAAGTCATGTGCAACAATCACATCAACAATAAGGACATAACTGTCGAAACTGAAGATGCAAAACTTGGGAAAGTAGACCATTACATTCACCTAAGACAACATATCTCAATGAAACCCACAAAAGAAGAAAGAATCAAGCAAGGAATCACACCAGGAAGGCAAGACTTTTGCAAAGCAAGCTAAACATTAAAAAAACAAGACGATCCCAATGATCCTAAAGAGAAGAGTATATAATCAATGCATCCTCCCAATAGTCACTTAAGGAGCTGAAATATTTAACCTAACCAAGAGACAGACCTGCAAACTGAGAAGCATGCTGCATGTGCATGAGAGAATCACAAGGAGTTATCATAAGACAGCACAATATAACAGAGAGAAAACGGGGCTACGACACATCATAGAATTCATTAGAAAACTCAAACGGCAATGGGCTGGTCATGTTGCAAGAATGAAAGACAACCGATGGACATGACTTACAACATGGATCCCAAGAGACCAGATGCAGAACCGAGGCTGATAGAATACAAGATGGAGAGACCAGCTAAACAAATTCAGAAAGTACTGGCTCCCTGACACCTATGATAGAGGAACGTGGCAAATCCTAGGGAAGGTCTATGTCCAATGACGGACGTTAAAAGACTGATGATCATGATTCCTTGAGAGTGAATTGACTGCAAGACATTCAAATGATAATTAGTAACAATTAGATGTTTCTCATCGTTACTTTTTTCCGTAGCATATCCCAATATACTTATTATATGTTGGACCAATGGAAATTACTCGAATTTCGGAAAATATGATTATTCATTACATCTCTTAATGTCCATTGCCCATCTATGTTTTTATCTAAATTTAATACAATCTTATACATGAATCAAAGTCTTTTGCTGAAATACTCTTCTTCTTCAGTACAGTACCTAATATCATTTTCAGCTCACTCCTATCTTACCCTCTTATTAAACTATTCTTCTCAATTTCTTGATAAAACTTTTGTTTTTATCCTCCTATCATACTCCATTCCTTTATGTTCTGTGCACTCTATTCCTATCCTTATCAAAACTACCTTTTTTCTCCCCTTTTATCCTCTCACTGAATCGCCATTTATTTCTGTCCTCTCACTTCCAATCTTCTCATTGACTAGCATAACTTTAATCCCTGTTCTCACTCATTGCGTCCTTGTGTTGAAATATGCAACGTTTAAAAAAAAAATGTATTCAAATGCAGGTAGGGAAAAGCAAAATAATATAGTTTTCATTTTATTTCTTCTTTTCAAACGGGTTTTCTATTTTTTACGCAGACTTTTAAACAATGATATTGTCAGAGCCGTGTGCATGATTGATTCTGTTTCCTCTCTCTTGTCATTCGGGAAGTTGAATGAGAAATGCTTTGGGCCAATCCAGGATTTTGTTTCGAATTAGATATATTTTTTATAAACTGACAAGAGGTGAACAATTCAAAATATCAAAAAATGGAAGCACAGTTACCACCATTTCATCATTGCTATATATGATCTGATTTTCATTTGGCTTTTTGGTCATTGGAAGAGGTATGCATCGTCTAAGTGATTTGTATATCATGAGAACATTTTAAAAAATTTCCTTTTCAGAAGTTGTGGTGCGTGATTTTGTTATATTTTCTCTATTGCTTCTTAAACCAGTCGTCTGTGACGTTGAATGAGAAAAGAAGACATCAGTTATTGAGAGAATATAATAATTGTTGGCCATGGGCTAAGGAATAATCAAGTTTTGAGGGCAGATCAAAGATATAGATTTCTATTGAGATAAATTTTATTATTCTGCCGGAGAAAAAGTTATAAGTGCACAGCTAATGAAGGTAAAGCAAAGTTTAAATCTGAAAAGGAAGTAAATCGATATTTGTAAAGTAAGTGTTCACTCCTTTGCCTTTAATATATTTCACTTTCAATCAGTTTGGGGTTAGTGTAAGATGTTGGGAGAGGTATGCAATCTCTGAGTGCTTTTTGATTTCGCCATAACAGCATTTTTAAAAATAGTCTCATCAGGATATGTGTTACTTAGTAGTGCTTTCTTTTTTGGTTTTCGTGTCAGTCATTTGTAACGTTCAATGCGAAAAATAATACCAGATCATGAAGTAAGATAATAAGATTTCCGGAGACGGAACGAAGCAAAACTGATTAGATTTCAGAAGAAAAATATCAAAGTTATTTTGCGAAGAATTGATGGTGTTTGTTAGCAAATCAAGTGTCATTCAGAAAGAAAAACAAATACAACTGAAACATTCTTTGGTATATATCTTTGTACACAGCACGGCAAAGGAGAAAAAGGTCGTTAACAAGATTTACTCAGCGGCTTTTACTGAAAAGATAATCTGATATAATAATATGATCAATTTTTTCTAACAACTAACATTATTACTGCTTATCCCAATAAGTGCCAATCAGTAAAAGTTCTTGGAGATTTTAGTTTGAAAATATTTTCCACAGTTGCACCACGCTTTATGCACAACACAGAAAAGATAAAGTTTCCAGCCATTCAAGTTGTTTCGATTGGCTGACATAACGCTGTTTTTGAATATGATAGAGATCACAATAAGGATGAAAATGACAAGAATGATCAGAAGGCTGACGAAAAGCCATAGCAATACCTTCAAGATATCTAGTGCTTAGCTTTCCTTGATTTATTTATAATAATTGCATTTGCATAATGGCCCCTCACCTTCGAGGTATTGGGCGCAGATCTTTCAAGGAGCGCTTCATTCAACTCATCGAAGAAGAAATCAGAGTGGACATTATTTCTTTATTAGCCTTTACTCACAATCTTCCATTTGAACTCAAGATGTCTCGGGTAACGTGGAGATCATGCTCTTTGTGTGGCTGTTTTATTCATTTTTTACGAGAGTAATTTATTTCAATCCACATAGACATTGAGGCTTATCAAAGCCTGCCAGAGTTCCATCATCAGAACATTCAGGTAACATGTTCCTCAATCTTGCCTATCTCTCACAACACTGAAAGTGGGCATATTCTGGCCGTTCCATTAATATACACAGACTTCCAATCACATCTTGACAATATTGTGTCCTTCTCAGAAGGAATTTCATAGTTTTCATTGATTGATATGTAAGTTTATGTAAGTATATATTTCAGTGTACGAAGCACTCAGAGAGCACTCACCACTCCATCGTTGTATACTTACTAATAACTAATTGAGAATAAGATATTAGAAATCGAGAAAATACTTTCATCGTTCAAAGTTTGAATATACTTGAATTTAGATTTTTTTTTCTCTTTACAACAACCTACTTTCAATTTCTTTCTCTATAGAATAGTGACAATATCATTTCATCAAGAGAAATAAAAAATCTCAACTCTAACCTGAAACTTGATCAATCCTTCCAGTAGAGATGGAAATATAGTAGGAAGTAGATTCGCTAAACAAACTTGTTCATGTCTCTACCCTTTTGGGCCTTTTCAGGCGAATGATTATGTATGTTTTAGATTCCTGTTTTGGTAATTCGGGGAGATTCTTGTGAGTCTTGCTATGCTTATAACCACCACTAAAACATCCACACAACAGAAATATCAATAGAACAACAGAAAAAATACTCCCACTATACCTACATCTATAAAACAGTTCACTGAATACCAAAAATGCATTTAATCATTTACCTGAAGAGGCCCAAACATGGCAGAAACCTAAACGTGTTTGTGGAACAAAACTATCTCCTGACATATATATATATATATATATATATATATATATATATATATATATATATATAATTGAGTCGTACATGGACAGCAAGTTTGTTGTATTACAACTATTCCGTGTGGCTATAGACTATCCATTGTCCCATCACGTAATGCAGCTACTATCAATGTCATCCTTCATCGCTCGATCACGTCCAGGTCTTCTTGGGTGAGAAAATGAGTGCATACAGATACCTAGCGCACCAATATATGCATCAATATATATAAACAGATCTACTACTACTTCCACTACTAAAAATTAGTGCTTCAAACATATGTACAAACACGTGCTTGCTGAGACTAACAATCTTTGAGTATTTAAAAAAAAAAACAAAGGATTAATGAAAAGTCTCCCACTGCTTGATATTGTAAGAGTAACGGACACTCAAAGCAGCTTCACTCGCTTCATTCTACGTATTTTTACTCACTGGTGAGGGAAGATATAGATTCATACTTTTCCTAAGAACATTACTGCGAATCGAACGTGAATATCTTTACCCAGTTTTTGTTCTTATCTATTTATTCCATTTCGCAATTTCTAAGAAGAAAGGAAAGAAAAAAAGAAACGATAAAAAAAGATCATAAGAAATGAAAAGAAAGATAAGAATGGCAAAGTGAAATATCGAAAAATCAAACTCTATTAAAAACTTGTATTACACAATAAACGCTAATTTTGTCAGTTTTATACATCCTCCATTCCCTCAACGGCACTGGCAAGGACGAACAGCCATTTTTTCTTCTAAAATAAAATGGCTACTATTTTATTTTTTTTCTCCTGCAATAAACCATTACTAAAATTATGCCTGAAAAATCTATTTTATGTAACTTGAAGTGTTTCTTCTTTTCTGCCGGTTATTTCTGCATTTAAACTTAGTTCTGAAATTAGATGATTTGCAGGCCTCAGTTTTTCGAACTAATTTTAAACGCACACTGTTTAGAGATTCGCATTTATAAAAAATCTGTGTTGAGTGTCAAATGTGCAGAGTGAATGGCTGTTTAAAGAAAGTAAATATTAAAAAATTAAATCAATCTATCTTGTTATCTATTCATTCAGATATTTATTCTAAAAACACGCACACAGACACACTCACACCCACATCGACACACACACACACACACATATATATATATACACACACACACGCACACACACACACACACACACACACACATATATATATATATATTAAAGAAAACGCATTATTCGGTTTTGAACTTGTCAGGTAGACCTTTGATGTGACTCAAACGTGTGGGCAATGTTTTCTTTTCTCGTCTACATAACGTAACTTATTAGATTTCGAAATCTTGCGTATTTCCTGCAGGTAGGAGCATATATATGTATAATCTTTCTTTCTCTCTTTCACACACCTACACATATACTCAAACACACATACTTGCACACACACACATACATACATATATATATATATATATATATATATTCACTTCATATGCATATTAGTAAGCCAAACATGTTCCGACCTTTAGGATCACATCATAAACGGAACGGTATCAGAACAAAATAATTTATTTTCTTTTCTGCTGCCTCGGGAAATAGTTTTCTTTTCTGATGCAAACATTCTCGATCTATGCGCTTCAACATTTCCCTTCGAGAACATTTATAAAGTGTTTTGTCAATTCATAGTCCGAATAAGAGGCTACAATTCACTCCCCCTTAACAAGAATAGGAACACGGACAACAAGGATGCCAAAAAACAATCTCCAACTAATTCAAAGTCAGTGGTCTGTCTTTTAAAGTTAACCAAAACCAATATATATAACCACTTCCCAATCTTAAATCGAAATCATGATAAATTGATCGATCGTCGGCTCTCTCATAGACTGTACCAAATCATCATATTTCACCTATCAAAAGAAACATATTCATTTATTATAAAAACATTTGCTGTCTTCGGAAGTCAGATAGAAGTAAGAGAAGAGATAAACGTTCTACAGTAAGGTGGAGACTTTTACTATTGGGTGGTAGTAAGCAGAGTTCTTTCTATTAAGGGATCAAAACAACAAGCGTTTTCTGGAGAGAGTATGAATCGAGGATAAAAAAGCTTTAGATAGAGCAGCACTAACTGGATAGAACCAGGACTTGATCAGCTTTGGCCTGAACCTCTCGATGATCAATCGATTCCAGGAAAGATATCTTTCTTGGCAAAAGATAAGAGTGTAAAAAGACCGACTTTCAGTAAATAAACACTTGTAATAAAAGAAGACACGAGAAAACACAAGAGAACAAAAGTGAACCAATTCCGATTTACATTGTTTCAGGCTTTTTTCGAAGGTTGAGCACAGAAGATGATATGAAAGCTTAAGTGTTAATGAAAACTTTCACCCATCTGATGATGAGGTTTAGTGAAATTACTAAAGCCATCAAAGAAAAGGTAAATCATGATTGGAGAGTCATGAGTGGAGTAAACAAAAGCGACGGCTTGATCCACCCTGGCTTACAAGGCCCAAAATACCCAATGACCTTACGTGAAGTTTATCTTGTATTAGCTTTGAGTAACAAATATTTGGATTAAGCCAGAGTGAAAAATAGTCCGTGAGTATGATTTTCAAAACATTCAAAGTTTTTGGTTCATTATCAAGGATAAGAAATATAGATATGATAAGTTTGAAAAACTATGAAAACAATAATCTTATTTATTTTCAATGTTAATGCATTTTGTGAATAACGTTATACTATGTTGATGTACGTTATTGGTAACATGTTACTGTTGGCATATGCAATTAGCTTACAGCAAATATTTAGATTGGACCGGTGTATCTCATCATCACTATCATCACCATAGAATTTATTAGAAAACTTAAATGGCAATGGTCAAGCCATGTTGCAAGAATGACAGACAACCGATATATATTACAACTCACATGGATCCCCAGAGATCACATTCAAAACCGAAGCCGACAGAATACAAGATAAAGATATGGCCTAGATAAATTCCGAAAATATTGTCTCTGAGACGCTTATGATAGAGAATCGTGGCGGATCCTGGGGAATATCTATGTCCAACGACGGACGACAAAAGACTGATAGTGATAGCTCCGTAGTTGTTGGGATTTTTTTGATTTCCTTTTATGTAAAAGTATCATGATTGCAGAATTCCAATAATCTGGGACTTTACTTTGTTTTAAAGGCAAGTTGAATAGTTTCCTATCGATGATCTTACCTGCATTTCTGATTAGGTTGATGGTGATGTCCCTAATCGCAGACTGAAAAATATAATATCCAATGTGCAACGTATATCTGAGATGAAGGACAAGCTGGCAATTGTTCTTCTTTTGAGAATCTGTTTCTGATTTAAATTCTCATAACTGATATGTTTAAAAGGGAAATTATTCTGCAACAGCCTCAATGAACAATAACTTGACAGGCAATAAATTGTCAAGAACAGTTTCTACAACTTTCCATATTAAAACTGCTGTCACAGGAAAAAAAAAAGACCCACACATGTATACGTAGGTACGAAAATTGTGGTGCGGAAGAATGAAATTGGTCAGCAATTTTTCAACCTCCTGTGTCAGTCAGTCAACTAGTATCCACTTATTGTTGGTAAGGCTATGGTCTTCTGTGATATACTGCTTACTTTTGGAATGTGTAACAATATGGTCTGACAGTGGGTTGTGTGTTTGTGTGTGCTGGGACATGCTTCTGTGTGAGTGTGTGTATGATTGTGTAAATTTTATTGCGTTCATGGTTATTCCTGTACAGGAAGTCGCCATTGCATTTGCATAAGTTCAAACGTCCCAGTTTCAAGACATTTATGTTAATTGATAGATCAATACTAGATTTCAATGTATAACCAATCACTTGATTCATTTAGTCGACGATTTGCACATTGATCTGACTCAACAGACCGTACGACCTTTACATGAACTTCCTGTTAGTCCCAAGAATAAAACCACCCACGATGAATAGACAGGGCCACTTTTATTTAAATGTTGTAAACTTTCGTACAGAATCAATGGCATTACTATTACAAAATTCTGATAGATACTTACTGAAGAAAAATGCTTATAAAGATCATCTCGCATAAATTTTTTAAAAAATCGTTGAAAAAATGACGTCACTATAAGACCCCTTTAATATATAATTATTCGTGTACAAAGAGGTACAAATACATTTGCATGAGCTTAGCTGTTTCTGCGTTTAGACATTCATTTCAATTGATAGATAGATACTGCATTTCATTGTATTATTGATTCATAAAGTTGAACGTTCAGACATTGATCTTACTTGACAGTCTGCCCGACCTTTTCATGGAGATCCTGTCAGTTCCAAGAATGAAGACACCCACGATGACCAGGGTGGCTACCTCCATTCAAACTTCGGGAAACTTTTTTACAGAACGAAAAATGGCATGACTACGACTGAATTCTAATTTTAGTTCCCACTTCGACTTTGGGAAAAATTCATTATTCATGTATGGGGGATGCATACGAATACATCTTAATCAAATGATTGATGATAGATTTAAATGCATAGAAACAATCGCTCAATTCATTTAGTTCACCATTTACGAATTGATATCGTCCAGTCGACCAAACAAACTTCGTGTACGTCTCAGGAAGAAAGCCACCCACGATGTCTTGAAATCGTGGGAGGATTTCAGAAATATGGCTTAGGGTTGGTCACTTTTGATCAAAGGTGAGAATCAATCATCCGAAACAAATAAAGACATGATTAGTATAAAATTTCTATTTGCACCTGCTGTAGAGAGATCTTGAGATAATCTTTTAGAATCAACATGATACAGGGTTATGTAGAGCGTCGTATAGAGATGTTTGATGCAATGATCTTGCAGAAAATGTAGGTGATACGAAACGGTGTAAAATGTCGAAGACAGGTATTTAGTAGGACAATCCAACGGAAAATTTAAGTAATAAGGTCTCTTAAATACATGTGTCTGAATGAAAATTTATTTCAACAGCATTTGACTTGTTTGTTTATGCACAATATTTCGGCCAAAATAATGTGTGAGTATTTTGATGATATTTTTTTTTAGATATTTTCGATTCGATTCATAATTTTCCTAAGATGTTTGTCGAATCTTTGTGCTTACCTACCACTCACTCTTAGTTTGAAAAATGCCACGTTATTCACGTACGGTGGTAACCCTCGGAAATACCCTGAAAAAATAGCTGTGAATGCGCAAATTGACGGCAAATTTCTTTCCACGACCTTATAAAGAAAACATATAGTGAAAAATATAATCCTATCGTCAGAATCTTTATCTCATGAATAAGAACAAAAATCGGAAAAACATATCCGTACGAGATTTGGTAATCATATCCACCATGCTGTTAACTATTAAGCCATCTCACCTGTACAAACAACGATATCTTAATATCAGAATCTGATATGTAAAACAATGCAACTCACTGTCAAGTGATCAGACGGACAATTTGCTTGTGTCTCACTTCACCACAAAGACGTGAAAAATAAAACAATTTGTCAAAAATTCTTCTGAACTGAAGCCAAGTGGTTTGATTTAGCATTGCCCAAAGGTTTGTAATGGTGCAATAAAAACGTGATCAGAAAATGTTTAACCGGGAGATGTTGACATGAAAATAATTATATTGTTTCCCAAGTGATATATTTCTGTCTCCATCAGTAAATTAAGGAAGAAGAGGGTTTAATTAACATCAGTATCTCAGCTTGCCAAGAAAAGATCAATAACTCGAATGATATATATATTTATATATCACCAACCATTAAATAAGAAGCACGATATATATATTAATATATATATATATATATATATATATATCAATATATCTATATATATATATATATATATATATATATATATATATATATATATATATACATGTGAACAACCATTAAATAAGAAACACGATATATATATATATGTATATATATATATATATATATATATATATATATATATATATAAATATATATATATATATATATATATATAGTGAGAGAGAGAGAGAGAGAGAGAGAGAGAGAAAGAAAGATTGATAGATGGATGGATAGATAGTGGGATATATTGATAGACAGAATAAATAGAATGGGAAGAAAGTTCTATGAATCTATATCCCCCAAAAAAAGTCCCAAAAAAAAAGATATAAAGTAAATTGAATTATTGCATGGAGGAGTCCAAACAGAGCAGAAACGTAACAGTGTTTGTTTAGCGATTCCTTTATTTTATCTTATTTTAAGCTTCCCCTAACTAAACTTAACATCTGATGTTGAGAGTAACAAGTACTTTATGAAATAAACCCAGCAAACACCAGATATTGTATCGTATCATATTATATTACTATGTATATCAAAAGAGTGTAAAAAGGGAAGCCAAACTTTTTAGTTATGGTTTTGAGGAATACAATTTCTTCATAAGCCTTAACCTGTTTCGTTTATGTCTACAGAAGGTTGGTGTGATTCTACTCCTGGTCATAATTTTCGACTGTCTTGTAGAGGCAGTTAATTCAGGTCATTCGTGTATCGATCTTTATTTGGATTCGTGAGAAAACTCCTGTTCGTGGCGAGAGAATGTGTGTGTTCATAGTATGGTTGAATTATATTTTATATGATAGTATATTCATGTCGTAGGTGAAAGTGAACGATAGAGAGGTAAATGGATGAAGTATCAATGTGTGTTCACATATAGTGGAATCGTATTTCGATTTGATTGCAGATTTGTGTAGTAAGTGAGAATATGAGTGTGAATATGGGAGAATCAAAAAGTGTGAATATGTGCCTTCACAGTATTGGTGAATCGTATTTTGGTCTTATTCTAGAATTGTGTAGTAAGTTTTAATATGTGTGTGCATATGAGAAAATCAATATAAGTGTATACGTACAGCTAATAATTATTGTGTATCTAATTGTGTAACTTAACTTTTTCAATTCTAGTTCTAATCACGGAGAGGAGAGTTATGTTTGAGTAATTATTTATAGTTCCTCGAGTCTAAAATTAAGAGTACCTTGTTTGGATATTATTGTTCCAAAGTGTTAAGCTAAGGGACATGGTATAATGGTATACTGACTTTTGTATGTTTAGGGTGACATGAAGAAAATAGAAAGTAAGTTTCACTGACTGTGGGTTTGTAATGTTCGTTCAGTACAATTTTTCTTCCATTTTTATGATTTCACAGCCTAAAAATCGAAATTCGAGTTCGTTTAATTCCTTTGCAAAATTAATCTGTTCATGTTGGGTATTCATCATGCAATGGAGATAAAGAAGTTATTCTTTTGTTTTATTCCATGCAACCCTCTAAAAAACGAGTCCACGATTTGAAAAAAAATATCCGAAATTTCATGTCTAAATCTATCTACAATAAGAAAACACCGACAAAAAGGAAAGGGAAAACATATTTCATCAATAAACTGAAATTGGCTTTATTTTTACATATTCACTCACATTTATACTCTACCCTTTTATCTCTCAGTCTCATACACATTCACACTATTACTTACTACACAAATCAATCATCGTATCAAATACAATCAAAGTATACAGTGAACACACAATTTTACACACCTTTATACTTCACCCAATACTTCTCTCCTGCCTTTATCTGACTTTATTTCACACTATCTCACACCTTCACCTACCCTTTGTCTCTTTCTCTCTCATTCTTTCTCTCTCCTCCCAAACATACACGTGCCAATATATATATATATATATATATATATATAACTTTCTTTTTCTAGTATACCTTTAAATGAAATGTTAGTATATAAGGTGTCGAATGATTTCCTAATCATCAATTTCACCCACGAACTTATTCTATCACACAAAGATGTTTATCATAAACTGTCTGTTTAATCAACCTTTGTTCGTCGTTTATTCAATTAGTGTTGGCCTAGTGAGATATCTCGCCTTCCTGACAGCTTTAAGCGAAGGAAAGAAGGCAACTAGCTTGAACAAAAGTCAACTACGATAAGAATAATTGTAGATGAATACACAAAATATTGGGCAATAATCATAGATAAATATACAAAAGGTCAGGCAATTATCCGTCCAAAGTGTAGAGTATAGTGCTGTATTGTCCAATCTCTCACCACATGAATTATGAGTCATTAGTAGTTTTAAACTTTTGTGAGAGTGGTTGTGACTATATATATATATATATATATATATATATATATATATATATATATATATATATACATATATATATATATATATATATATATAATCTTGAGAATGAAATGTTGATAAATAAGGTGTTCACGTCACAATAAGTGGTTTCCCGGTCATCATTATATCCGTCACATTCTATATGTATATGATAGTCATCGATGAGGAGTGTGTCTGTGTAACCAATCTTCGTTTTCCATTTTTCTATTAGTGGTGATGAAGATAGGTTTCACACCTATCATACCACTAACAACTGTCCCTTTATTTCATTTGAATCTTGCCTTTTTTTCTCCAGACTATCTGATTCCAAAATATGAGACGATTTTCCTTCGGGTGATTGGGGGAGAACTCTCTGACATACTAACTTATGTCTCATTTGTAGAAATGAGAAAAAAACATTTTGCAGCTACAGCATATATATATATATATATATATATATATATATATATATATATATATATATATATATATACGAAATAAAGATGCACAACACTAACACATCTCTGTTTCTGTCCAGTTTGGGCTTCTTCAGGTGAATGATTTGGTTTTAAACTCCTATTTAGGGCATTCCATGCAGAACACCTATTTTGCTAGGTTTGTAAGGTTTTTCTTTCATTTTCCCTTTCAATTTATATGTTTAGTGGTTAGTCATTGCTATTTTTCTGTCTTTCATTTAGTTGCGATGATGTGCTTCTTGGTAGTTATAAATCATGAATTAGGGGGATAAAGTGTAGGCATTCTCGTTACCAGTATGTTGTTGAACCATCAGCTCTTTGATGCATGTTTCCTCTCTGATTGTCTCACTTAAATCTGTTTCCAAGAATCAGAATTAATTTTTAATGTCGAATGTATAGAGCACTTTATGAAATAGATCCATCACGCATCAGATATCATATCATATTGTATTTCTGATTCGTATTACACACACACACACACACACACACACAGAGACATATATATATATATATATATATATATATATATATATATATATATAAATGAAGAATTTTTGTAGCGACCTGATGGAAGCTGACATCTAAGCTAATGAAGTGGTCTCCCAACTTCATTGCATGACAGTTCTTTGAGGAAGGTTTGACCAACGCACAACATCATCTCTGTGGTAATGAATATTTGCTGTAAGCCGATGCAGTACTCAAAATGAGCTTATTCGACGAGAACATTTCAGTGAACAAAACTTGTTTGTTGGTATAAGTACTAATGTATTTATCGAACTCTTAACTTTACTCTCATCTTTCACTAGAAAGGTCAAGATCTGCTGAAATGTAGTAATAAAACCCTAGATTTGCATATATGTGGCTGAAGCAAGATAGACAAAAGATCTGTATTGGACACTTTCAATGATCGAAGTACCTGCTTGTGTTTTAGGGGAAACTTAATGGTGCCTATGGGAGACACTAGCGCTATTACAATAGATTGTTTAACAAGTGAGTTCATGGAATCCTTGAAAGGTACCTTAATTTAATAAAATCGTTGGTTTTACAATCAATGTTATCATGAGTATCAAGCTTGTCATGCAGACTATTGTATATACTCTAAATACTGAAGCAGAATATACTTGATATGTCTTAGATTTAGCTTAGTGTGACACTGGGCCACAGTAGTGGGCCACCCATTGAGGTTAGAACTCGTTCCGATAGCAATGATTAGCATCAGAAGATTGCTGGTCATCCCTATACTAATTGTGAATTATTCCACAAAATCCTTAGAGATTTCACAAAATCAATAGTTCCAAAAGATTAATATTACAGTTGCCAGCTATTGTTCTGCGGCACAGAGTTTGAGAACCCCTCAACTAATCACAATTTGGCGAGAGGCTTTAGACAAACATCTAGCATTTACAATTCGTACGCCTGTAGATGGTGATTCGTGCCGGAACCAAATTGACAGATGTCAGTAAGAGGAAACCATACCAAAAGGTTGGATTTATTGAACTTTTCTCTGACAGACAACAACAAAAATATGAATTGAAATGTCAAGGTGAAAAGAAACGGCCTTTTTTTAACAAGTCTTATAATGTGTAAGTAGGTGAAAAGACGCGTGTCATGTTTTGTGGAACTATGCCTATTATGATGTCTCATAATTGATGAAATCAGTGGGTGTAAATGATATATATGCTTATATACAAGTCGTATTAGGGACATCATAGACTCTACCTGCTGTGATTGTATTGTAGCGGAAATGAGCGTGCAGCTGCCGCTCATTAGTATTCAGCCTACTGAATCATTCTTCTAATAGAGCAAGTGCTTTCTAAATGTGATATAGTCTGGAGCAACAGTGTTTTAGACCATTTCTGCCATCTGCAGTAAATTTTGCGTGAAGGCAAATCTGCTCCTAAAACCTTAACGTAGCATCAAAAAGATTTGAGTATCGGGGGGGGGGGGGTCCGCTTCAAGTTTGCACGCTGTATGTGCACTTCAAAGCTAGTTGAATTCCAACTCAAAAATACTCATCATCATCATCAGTCTCTTAATGTCCATCGTTGGACATACGCTTTTCCCAGGATTTGCCAAACTTCTCTACTATGGGCGTCGCGGGGTCACTCCTTTCTGACTTTGTCTGGACCGTCTCTCCATCTAATAATATGCCGGCCTCGGTTGTGCATGTGATCCCTCTGGACCTATGTTGTGAGTCATGATGTCAATCAGTAGTCTACGATTCTTGCAACATGGCCTTTCAACTGTCATTTGAGTTTTTTAAATGGATTCTATGATGTTCCTGACCTTTGTCTTTTCCAGATGTGCTGTTTTGTGGTCTCTCAATGTGAGGTGAAGCATAATTCATTTATGTGCACGTTGCATGATTTTCAGATCTGTCTCTTGGTTAGGTTCGATTATTCAACTCCATAAGTGACTTTTGGGAGGTAATTGAGGCCATCACTCAACAAAGGGTAGATTCAGTTTATGCCGAAGGGTTGAAACATATATACAATCACAGCAGCTCTTCCATCAAGCCACATAAAGACTTGGACCCCTTTTAGCTCCAGAAAGGGGTGAGACAAGGTGATATCAGTTCACAAAAACGCTTCACAGCCAGTCTCAAGATGATCTGAATAATCAGAATAGAGGGCAAGTATTTTAGCAACCTCAGATTGCAGACGACATTGCCTTTTCGCAAGAATACAAATATTCATCAAATATTTTTTGTCCGTTTGTCAGACATCTCTTGAGTCAAAAGTCGGTAAAGATATGTCTACCGAAGTTTCTGGGTTGACTTTCATCACTGAAAAGCATTACTAAACATTTTTATCTTTTAGAAAAATGCATTTTTTTGCTTAACCTGGTGACAATTCAATAAATTTGGCTTTTTTCAATAATTTTAAAGTTTTTTTGAGAAAATTATAATTTATTTTGTCGTCCTGCACGTCTCGAACATTGATAATAAATTATTAAAAGCAACTGAGCATTTATTATGACTGGTCTGTAAACTGTGGCGAGAGTATTAGTATGCTTACATGTAAAATCAAGCAAAGGAAACCCCCTGCCATACATCGACAGGTCCACTATGTGGAGGTGTTTGTATCTGCATCCCTTCACTCCAACTAAACAACCAAAAACACACAACCTGATAGCCTTGTTTTCCGTTTCATTCCTCAATTTCAAACATGTAAACAAAATACAATTTATCTTAAACTGCTGCAAAGTTTTTTGTTGAAGGTGAAGGAGGCCATTGAAATGAATAGAGATCCGTCCATGTGTTACTATGAGTTTTCAAGACGTAACAAGTATTTTTTCTCAAATCTCTCTTCACCCCCAAAATGGAAAAATGCAACTATTCTGCTGGGTCCCTTTAAATCCACAGAACAATGATATATATATATATATATATATATATATATATATATATATATATATACATACATACATACATATATATATATATATATATATATATATATATATATATATATATTATATTGAAACCGGAATTTCGAGTGTCTATGAGATTAGCAGCATAAAAACCAGAATTTTTCAGCTAATTCCATGTATGCATGTATACATGTACGTATGAATGTTGAAAGAAGACTCTCCACTCACTGTAAATAATGTTTGGGTGATATTCAATTCGATACTTATTGGAACTATTTCTCTTCTCCACTGACTTCAAACTTTCTGGACTTGATTTCGCTCTGTATTTTCTTTTGGTTCCTTCAGACTTTTATTACCTTTTCCTCACACCACCTCTGTGATACAATAACCTAATAATTCATTCGTCGTCATTCAAAGAAGCTTTACATTTTGATATTTTCATTACTCCATTATTTACTCTTTCGTGTGTATATTAGCCCCGTTGCTTTGGACATTTGATCTGGAAGCTCTCAAAGCAAAACTGCACAATGTAATGGCTGATATATTCAATGGGATTTCAATGAACCCTTTGAGTTTCAATCGAGTGGATAAGCTGTTATTTGCTTATTGAAGATTCAGTTTACCGCTTTGATCAATGAAATACAAAATATTATGTGCAGAAATTGAAGATTTGATTTATTGATCAGATCGATGAAGAAGACCATTTAGTACAAAATATCATTTGCGAAACTTTGTCAATGATTATGAATATGAGAAGGTTGTCCAGAAAGTATCAAGCTATTTTGGATTCAATAAAATATTATACACGGAACTTTTCCAACGTGAATGTTTACATGTGTCAGTTTGCATAAGTATGCTTACCAGCTTGTTACTTAGGAAATGTTATTTTTTTGTTAAGATTATGTAGACAAAAAATATATTAAATATTTTATCAAAATTTAACTCATTTGAGGCAATCATCGTTCTGCAATGATTTTATCATGATAATGTCATCATAACAAAATTTTCAAGGCTGAGTGGTAACATTATTAAATGCACGAACTCAGCAAGTGTCCTACTCATTACTGTGTTTAACATTACGCACACAACAGGAAACTGTAAGAATAATGCATTTAAAGTTGCCAAGGCGTGTAACGTAATGGCAGGGGGACTTTTTCCGAGAAAGTACTGTTCTGGTGGCACGGTGACTGCAGCCATGATAGGAACTAAAGACACTTGATTCATGCTGGGATTCAAAATCGAATTTTTACTTTCTTTTGGTAGACCAAATATACAGTTCTTGTATGAAGACGATAGAGAGAGAAAGAAAGGAAGAGGTTAATCAGTTCTTCCACTGTCAGCAGCAGAGGAGCCAATGACCCGTAGACCGTTTAACCCTTTTTCTGTTCTACTTTAGTCTACCCCACCAGACTACTAGTCTGCTAAAATCGTCCACTGGTGACCAAGCTATAGTCGTTATAACTTATAGGCAGGAGCCCTCTTTTTATCAATATATCTCTTGCAAGATTATCAAACACTCTTCCTTCACCTGATACCTGAACTAAATGATCATTTACCCGTTTCTCTTCTATTTTCTCCTGCTTTCTTTTGCAATTAAACTTACCGTCTATATTTCTCACTTTTGCCCGTAGAATCCTTATACACAATCCCTTTTTATCGACCCCTTTTCACTTTGTTTCTTCTAATGTCTTCATACGTGAGTGGCTGTGACTAGCTTTTTGCAGAGGTTTCATGCGACCACGCCTCATCTTGTCAGCAAATCTTCCTAAGTTGATCCTACTGTTTTTCGGGCGTCTGAAAACGAGGTTACTTTGTAACTTATCTTATCTAACTTTACATCTAACCACGCGAAAATCATATTCACCAAAAAAACTCTCTAACAAAGAGTTAAATATTTAAGAATAAATTGGAGTATTCAATAAACGAGTTTTTATCAATTCTTCTAGTGCAAACAGGCTGTCGATATTGAGATTACAGCACCTGGAATTCTCAAAAACTCACCCATTTACTGACAGTGACGAACCTGAACTTTGTTTCATTTCAATAATCTTTACGAAGAACTCAGTGCATGCACCTAAATTTGGCCCTAATCCCTTATATTCGGGGAGAAGTTCCCCAATCTAAGTCTGTGTGCAGTTTGCTTAACAGGAGTCATCGGGTATCATATTCAACATCTCTGATATGACGTTTATTGATCGAACTATGGCCTACTCAACCGACCCAGCACTCTACCATTGGGTCAAGGGGATCAGTTCCACATGATGTATTGTTTAGATAAGTTTGTGGTAGCTGAGGGGATATACAAGGTCTGGATATTTTTCCAAATATAAACGAATCTGAATGTTCTGAATCAAACCGTGTAATAGAGAGATAGTTCAATCAAATTTTGTGTTTAACAGACCGAAAAAAAACTTTATTTTGTTATTGAAGATTCAGTTTATTGATCTGATCAATGTAATGGACCGTTTAATAAATATATTAAGTGCAAAACTTTGTTAAGCGTGTGAATATATGAAGTCTGTCTGGGAAGTATCTGACCATTTCGATTATTTCGAGTGGCATTTGAACAACCTTGATATAGCAACTAGAATTAAATGATAGCCCTTGATTCAAATCAAGATTAATGTAATATTGACCCAAATTTTATCCCATTTACTGGACGGTAGAAAATAAAGCCAAGAAACTGAATCATATCAGCCTTCTGAAGACATGTACAAAAGTGGGAAAGGCTTATCAAAAATTGATAAAGCTTGAAAACATTACTTTAGTGATTGCCTTTTTCTCATGAAGATATATTGGATAGTCTATAGCCACATTGAAGAGTTGTAATACAACGAAACAGTTGTCGGTTGACGACTCATTTATATATATATATATATATACATATATATATATATATATATATATAAATATATATATATATATATGTATATATATATATATTATTTATATCATTCACACTGTTTTAGGAGAGTACCAACGGGAGATTATTCCGAAAAAAAGCTCCAAATAATTCATTAGTTTTCGGTCAGATCATGTATCTATTTTTCAATCGTATAATTATCTGCAGTGAGAAACAATAATGCAGATATGGGCAATACATGAACAAAATTAGAACGTGGGTATTAAGCAGTTATTTGGGCCTTGCCTTTCTACCAGATTGTTCTGCTCAATGTCATGAGCAACTTTACTTTGATGTGGCAACCTAATCAGTCGCAGGCTCGATTCCTGCCGCAGTCATATTTCCTCCATTTGTTTATTTTATTTACGTTGTGTAAGCCAAATAGTATATTCACCGTGTAATCACAGGAGTTCATTTCAAATGAGAGTTCCAATATAATCTAACGTAATTCATACTCATAAATACATATACATATGATTATATATATATATATATATATATATATATATATATATATATACATATATATATATACATATATATATATATATATATACATACGCACATATGATGAATACATTAATGAGAAAAGGTATTTATTTGCTATTGAGGCATACCTATAAAACTACTACAGGACGAAATTTAGATTGAAAACACCAGATGTAGGAAGAGTATAACAAAATGGCATTTCGGTGCCCCTGGATCAGATTTGTACATATAATTTCTCTAAGATTTGCCAACTTCTCTATCAGAGGCGATACTGAGCAATTCCTTTGTCAGTCTCTCCATTTTGCATTCTTCTCCCATTTGTTATGCATGTGATCTCTGGGGATACTTGTTGTGAGTGGTGATGTCCATGTTTTTTTGGTTTTGTATAGATTTCATAACAATATCAAGATAAATAGAACATACATAATATAATTAATAACATCAGACATTATCAATATAATGATGATTTTTGTCACGATAGAATTACAATAGTTTTACGTGAATAGCGGTTGGTGGCCCAATTGTTTGCATAGAGGAGATTAGAATTGGTAAAATGGATTCAAACCCCGGTTCAAACAGTTCACATGTACTCACCGTGAATCATGTATTCCAACAACCATGGATAAATAGTTGGGCTGTTCAGGTCATTTAGCTTGCAAAGCATTCAGAGTGCCTAGCCGGTGCTGAAGCTAGATGAAGAACACTTTTCCCCATGTGTGATGCAGGGGGAACTATTCAGCTTTTTTGCGTTGCTTGTTTACACTGGATATCTAGGATCTTTTGCGGAGGATTGGATGGTATCTTCACCAGGGGAATTGTAACAAGTTTGCATTATTTCATGCAATAAATATCCATTATTCAACATAATTTCCTTCTTTGTCAATGTACTAAACCTATGATTCTGAATTAATCCCGTTGTTTGAGCATCGTCGAATGGAAAGTTTAGATTTAAATTCAGTTAACGATTCTTATGCTGCAGAACTATTGATGAATATAGACACATGTACACACACACACACATATGTATATATATATATATATATATATATATATATATATATATATATATATAAATGGCTATGTGACCGAACAGTTAAATTGCGTAGTATCATATAACATCTTATTTGAATTGATTTCCTCCCATTACATGGTTAATGAATCAGTTTCCCTAGATGATTTAGATATCGTGTATTCTCGACTTATTCCCTTTTTTAATGCAACAGTAATGTGTGAAGAAATACACGCTGAGTGATACATTATCTGTGTTATGACAGGAGATCAGTTCAAATAATTTTTTTATAAAATATAACACAATATATGTATATATGTATATATATATATATATATATATATATATATATATATATATATATTTATACATATATATATATATATTTATATATATATATATATATATATATATATATATATATATATATATATATATATATATATATATTATATATATATATATATATATATATCCTTACGTCCATCCATCCATCTTTGTCTTTCTTTTTGGATGAACGTAAATCACTGGAAAGTCTACACAAGAATTTCACATCAATTTCTGACACTTTTCGATTTGGCATTTTTTTATATAATCCGAAAATATGATAATTGTAATTGTTAAAATAATCATTTTTCACAATTACACACAAATATCTCTCGACTCCAAAATCTCATGATTTTCAAAATAATAATGATTTATACAAAGCTATAAAAGCTCCGTTTTTGCCATCAAATTAATGAGTTTTCCAATGCACTTTCGTGTGGTTGAAACATTTTGCCTGGAGGTGAATACCACAGGCATATTAACTCGTGCATGAAATCATTTAAATGCCTAAAGGCTAAACTTGGAAATTTTAAAATTTGAATTTTTAAGACAGCTATAATCTGTCAGTCCATTCGTCTGTTTGTCGGTTTGTCCCTATCTATCTGACTCTGTTTATTTACATAAACCTATAAATCTACCTTCCTCGGCCTTTATTAGTGTGTGCACGTGCACTCAATATTTTCAACCTCTTATTATTAAAATGAAGAACCAAAAACTGGATAAGATCAACGCAGATGGATTTTAATGCATTCAAAAACTGTTTGATGGATTATATCCAGAGAAGAGTTTAACTTTAATATTATCCTGTGTTTGACGTCATCATGATGGATAAAGACTGAAATGCTCAAATATAAAGAAGAATTACTAAGAAAAACACCAAGATTTATTATTGGATTTTTGTCCCCAAACCATGAGATCTTACATTTGGAAAATGACTACATGAAAAGCCGAAAGCGATTGCTCAAAAAACATCATTATTCAGAGTCACGCACAAATATGACTCTACTTAAGATGGGAATGGATGTCCCAAAGCTGAATACATAACTGGTATTTAGAAAGTGGTTAATGAACTATTGATACGTTCAACCTCGAGCAGATGTTAACTTACTTTTTGCCTTGTGCATGATGTAATCTGAGGAAAGAAATGCTATTGAACAAATAAATGGAGTCATTTAAAAAAGGAATTTCAAAAAGTCGACCAACATACATTAATCCAGTTTCGTCCCTAATCACACAGTTCTAGTAGTGGGTAGACTAAACATGGAGGACCTGATCAGAATCTTACTGACAATTCATGTGCACTAATCGTAAGGAAACAAGAACAATTACTTAAAAAACCTTAAACAGAATGAATTGTATCTGAGAATGGTTCGTCAAAAACCTCAGTGAGTCAGTTTAATTTTTGAAGGACAATGACAAGATATTTTTTTGTGATATCTGATGTTAGGGAAGTCATTCATAAGTAGATTGATACTTCTCCAAATGACTTATTTTGAAGAATAAGGGTCAGACTTCGGAATCGCCCATGCTGCTGTTTCACTGTAACAAGTTCATTCAATGGAATTTCTCTTCAGAGTCACTAGACAGATATTTGTTTGTTCACCTATGTGCAAAAAGAAAACCATCTGAATAGCTTTCGAGTTACATCAAACCTTTGGAACTAGTTTCCGAGATATCCAAAATGACTGCACAGTATACGTATATGGGTGTATCAATTGGCAAAATCTCTCTGTGAACCAATCATTCTTTATCTACTGCCAATAAAACCCCTTCTACAAGGTTGATCTTAGATATTTACCATCGACATGAAAAACAGCGTTGGAGATCCTCATCGACCAAGCAATCATCTGACCAAGTCACTCAACCCGGCTAAATGTCATGTCAAGTAAATAATGCGCTTCTGTTCATCCATAATTTGATATTATCGTACTCGGAAGGACATGGTTGATTTGATGAGTGTTATGATAAGAAATGGGTCATTTTAGCTAAGGAGGACGTGGTTTGCCAATTATCACAATACTGGTCACGTGATGTTTTTCCCGGGAAAGCAATTACCTCTCTCAATCACAAAAGACATTGAGAATATTAGGAGGACTAAGAAATGAATCTTTCTCTTCTTCAATGCCCCCTGTCTCTCTCTCTTTCGCTCTCATTCCCATCTGTTTATGTGTTCATGTCTAATTAATGGTTTAATGGTTATCAAGCTTAACCTCTACATCAGAGGTTCTTATCCTTTCCTGAATAATCTACCCCTTTTAAAATATTTATCTAACCCAGTATCCCCTGACCCGTGCAAAATGCCTTTTAGCAATAAAAAAATGTACGATACGGTACTGTGCCATCGGTGACTGATTTATTTAACACCCCCAATTAAACTGAAAAATACCTAAAAGCTACAGTTCAAATCACACAAATCAATTTTTGCCAGGATTGTTTTAAACAAAGTCATTTGATGAGTTACAATGACGATTTGGGGAAAAATTTAAATGTTCAAATATATATATATAATATGAACTGTAAAGAGTGAGACAGACTCGGGAGATAAGTGTTCAGAGGTAAGGTTAGTAATCCTTAGATGTTAATGGTCCCAGACATGTTTCGGGATTTATTCCCATCTTCAGTGGTGTGTGCTGTGTGAATATGTGATTTTAGGGTTTAAAGTTTCCATGTGGAACCAAAGTCTACTATCAGCTATGCTTTGTGCGAAAAATATTATATAAAGGCTGCTGGAAGCATCCTGCTGTGTGAGAGAAAGTCCAGCTAGTGATGAAGTCTTTGGTTAAGCGATAGCAGTTGGTCTTGAGAGGGTAAGGTGTGTCAGGGTAGGAGGGAATTGATGTGGAGTTAGATTTCTTGGGTATGTTAGGGATAGTGTAAATGGAGGTGCTACATAGATAACAACCTTAAAAGTTATCAAAAATATATTTGATATGATTTAGACAAGTCGTATAACTGGCTGAAGTGTTTTCCCCTATATATATGTATATATATATGTATGTATATATATATATATATATATATATATATATATATATATATATATATATATATATATATATATATATATATATATATGCAATCATGAATGCGCTATATTATTTCATAATCATTCTAGCTACTTAAACGTATATTTTTCCTAAAAAATGCATGATAAAGTTGATTCTTTTAGGTTGCTATAATGTCCGAAGTTTTTCATAATGCAGAGCATTAAATAGAAACCGTCGTAAAAAAAATCAAAATGAGCAAGTGATCTTAAGTAGACATTTCTTTTTTGTAATTTGATGCTTTGATGAAAAGCTGCTTGCTTAACAGTTATCAATGTAAACGTTGCTTTCTTATACATGTAAAATTGAACTCACAAATGACTGAAAAATCTTAGGTAAATTTGGTTGAAAAATGAAACGTAAAAAAATCATGCCAAAATGTCTTCGTATCACAAATTTTTGATTAGGGTGTGTATTAAAATTGAGTTTAAATCAGTTGACTATATCGGTACCTGTGATTATAGCAGGTTGGATTTTCAACAAATAAAATCATATAAAACTTCAAAGAAATTAATTTGAGAAAAAAAAGCTAAAAAGCAATATCCAATGTCTAGACGTAAAAAATATAATTAAAACAAAATCTCTTTATAAGTCAAATTGAGTAAAAAGTCTGGAGGCATAGAAAGACTATAATCTAGATTCCAACTGATCTCAAATCATTGCATGATTGATGTATCACTTACCCTAGACAACATAAAAAGAATAAACAATTAAAGCAAATAGCTCGCTGCTTTAAACATTGAACAGAACAGCCCCCGGTAATACAAAAGCCGAAATACCTAATTTTACCTCAAATTCAATTTTTGTTTTTTCTAGTCCTGTTCGATTATTTCAACACAACTGCTAAATCAATTTCTTATTAAGATCAATCAAATAAATATAATACAACGTAATCAATCAATCAATCAATCAGTCAATATATATATATATATATATATATATATATATATATCATATATATGTGTATATATATATATATATATATATATATATATATATGTCAGTCTCTTTTTCTACATCTGCACATATACAGATTCTCATACGTATATACCAGTATCTATTATTGTATACATACAAATGTCGACTTAAACCTGTTCATGCATGTGCATGCAATTAAGTCCATGTATACATACCTACAAAGCTAGCTAGAAAACCAGTAAATGAGCATAGATCTGTTTGATCTCTCAGTACAAACCAATTACTAATCTTGTACTTAAAACTTTTTATCGTTCCCCCGAAGATGCCCAAATGTCATAACTACTCTCGGGTCCTCTACTCAGGAAATAACTCATCGATTCGAATTCCTGATTCGATCCACCTTGTATTTATCATGTATCTCTCTCCTCAATTACGTGACTGTCCTTGCAAGTATCATCAAAGGAAATCATGACCCTTGAGCTGTGCTCAAATCAAAAATGGTCCTGAGTGGACAAAATGGTATAGGTCACGACCGTCTCTTGTAGTCGAGACGGAACAGAAAATAATTAGTATTGTTTGTTTCCTGCATCTATCCTATCACATTGTAATCGGACACCAATTTGATGTCCAACGAATCATTTTACATGTATTGATAATGTTAAAAACTTTTAGTGTAATTTGGTTGGGTTTTGGCAAACTCAACTCGCTGACTGGTATCGATGCCTGAAACTAACTATTGCTTAGTAAGTAAAGATATATTGATGTGATTATATGCTAAGTGAAAATACGTCTCCCACTTTCTATGGTTTCCCCGTCGGTCTATATCTCTTATTGTATTGATAGTGTTATTCAAATGTACTGGTATTCTCAGCAGTTGCATGGGCTAAACCTTGGCTCCTCTTGTAGTTAAGCTCATCCGTAACCAAGTTATTTATTGGCTTGTTCAACCGTTTAGACCAGAAATTGAAACTTTAGCTCTCACTATGGTAAAATTTGTGTTAAAAGTAAGAAAAAATGTGCAGTACCTTTTTCAAAATGTAGTACAATATAAAGAAAAAACAAGCATATCAACACGTAGTTGACTGATTTAAGGGACTTGCTGTTTGGTCCTAAAACACTCAATCTTCAACAACCCTTGAATAAAATGATAGCAAACAAGTTTTCCGATTCTAGTATAGTCTTAGAAGATGAAAAGAAAATAATCAGTTTGAAGATCAGCTATCGAAGAACTGTAATTTGAAGTAGTATCTACCAAATCAACTCAGAGGTAGGATATCAGTCACCGGATCTGAAGCAAAGGTTTCAATCCTGCCTAGCAGTACTGGATGGGATAATGGAAAGTCTATAGCCACACTGAAGAGATGTGATACATCGAAAAAACTGTCTGTGGATCGCACAATAATATGTATATATATATATATATATATATATATATATATATATATATATATATGTATATATCTTATTCTGAATGAAATATATATATATCATATAGAATAATTTTATTATCTTCAGTAAGAATCATCTCTGTTTCATCGACAGGGATCTTCTGAGTAGGTGGCTATACGACTCTCACTGCTCTCATCATAGTTGCATTACATCTAGTTTCACTTGATTTGAAAATTATCCGTTCATTTATTAATTAAAGTTGTCATCCATGTCTGCCTGGAGAGAGAATCACGAAAGAATGTGACTTTGTTTCACTTTCCAGTATTGTTCTCGTATTAATTGTTTTTAAACACTTTTAAACACGTTTTTATATCAGCACTCCGGAAAATATTGCAAAAACAGCCATGTACGCTCTTGTATTCCTATATATATACAAAAATCAATCCATGGTATTTATCCGGAAAGTGTCACTATTTGGTCAATAACAGTTCTTGATCCTATTTCCGAGAATCTGAGAAGCCATTATAGGGAACAGCCTAACATAGGTCAGTTATTGGATTAGTGAGGAACCCAGGACTTCAGACACTGAGGTTCACAATTAACCTTTATCGAAACCCAAGAGAATTGAACATAATTTCGGAATAAGTCCATGCGTCTATACGAATCCTACAGTGAAAAATCCGTTGGGGATTGTTAAGACTTATTTGCTGGAACCCATGTCATTCGATAAAAAAGGAAAACACATAAAATATCTTTGAAATATATTCTGTATGTTCATTTATATCGTGTGAGCAGAGAAGTGACGGACAAACAGACAGAACTGAATGTATAGACCTCTTTTCAACTTTGTTGTCAGTGCTTAACTACATAGAGTACTGATTAGAATGAGACATACAGGTGCCTAATACTAGTTTTATGACTTTCGCTTGATTTTCCAAAAAATCATAAATGTACTTAAGCACCCGATATTCACAAGAGACAAAGTCGCAAAAGAAAATATAATTTGAGCTCTAGAGATTCACTTTTCCTATGATTGAAACTCAGGAAAATTCTCATAAAGCAGAGTTGCAATGCTTCGGAGTTGTGTGAGAACTTTATTGTCGGTTAGATATGAATTTTCTTTCAAATCACAGGTCACAAAGTTTTTCAAAACAAAAGAGGATATTTGCAAATACTGTCTGTTTACCAATGAATAGAGATTCAATTGGAATTTGTCTTATTTCAATGGTTACAAAAAAAAAATCTAAAATCAAGGATAACTTATGATTCACCTCAATAATTTTACAAGTACATAATCAAGCAACACAATGTTTAGTGCACATATTTGCAGGGAAGTTGGTTTCGAGGATCAGATTTGCATACTCTCTGACCATCAAGTTCAAAGCTTAGTAATTCTCGCTGGGCATGGATACAATATATATATATATATATATATATATATATATATATATATATATATATATATATATATATGTATATAAGATATATATATATGTATATACATACATATGTATATATATATATATATACACACATATATATATATATATGTACATATATACATATATATATATATACGTATACATACATATATATATACTTAATTCATATTACAGATAATGAGATATCTATTTATATTCCCCCTGTCTGTCTCTCTCTCACTTTTTTTCCTCTTTCTCTCCCTCGCTTACTTTTTCTCTCTCTCTCTCTGTATATATATATATATATATATATATATATATATATATACTTATACATATATATATGTATGTACATATTTTATATGCTATTACCTCTTTGAAAACATTAACTTTTGAATAAGTTTATATCAGTTTACATAGTCCAATTTCATTGGGAATTGCTAAAATTCATCTGCTGGTTAGGAGCCAATTTCATTTGCAAAAGAATGGAAGTATATTTGCAAACTTTACCACAAAATATCTTTCAAATATATATTTTTTATTTTCAGAAATATCTTGTGGCCAGAGGGGCGACGGACTCACAAACACAACTGAATGTATAAACCTCTTTTCAACGTCGTTCTCAGTGGATAACTACATAGGATGCAGATTAGAAAGGGACATACAGGTGTCTAATATCAAACTTATGCTCTTTGCAAGTTATTCCAAAAGATTATAAATGCACAAAACGCTCGATATCCACAAGAGACAATGATGCAACAAAGAATATTTTTTGAACTCTAAAGATTTCCTATATTTGAAAATCAACACAATTCACAAAATGAGAGTTGTTATGTTTGGTAGCTGTGTGAGAACTTTATTGTCGGTTAGACATAGATTTCTTTTGAGATCACTTGTCACTAATTTTTTACGAAACAAAAAAGATCTGTATTCGTAGATATTGTTGGATTATGAATGAAAGAGATTACATCGATATTTGTCTCATTTCAATGGCTCAGAATAATACATCTAAAAGCAATGATAATTTATGATTTGCCTGAAAAATATTACAAGTATTAAATCAAACACCACAAAGCAATGTTTGGTGCATACATTTATAGAGAAATAAGTTTCAAAAATCAGATTCGCATACACTCCGACCATCAAGTTCATAGCTTAGTGGTAAGTCTCTGGGCATAATGTTACTTTTGTTTTGGCAAGAGAGACGTGAATTCAAATGACACTGAGCCATATTCTTCATTTTGATCTACACTGTTTGCTTGCTATCATTCGATGGAGTGTTTTGCTATTTATGTATATATATATATATATATATATATATATATATATATATATATATATATATATATATATATATACTTGTATTTCTAAATACACAAGAATCATTTTCCTTTTACCCTGAACATGGTGCTCTTTGGGCGATGACAGTTCCTAATCAAATTTTGTGCTTCTTAGGTTAGACAACCTTTGACCGTATAGGTGAATCCATCATGAGGAATGGTCAAACATTGGTCAGTAATTGGATTTGTGAGAAGCTTAAGACGGCAAAGACGGTAGATAACGATTAAACCCGGTCAAAGCCCAGGAGGATTAAACCCATAAGATATCATTTTGCAAATATTAATCCATCTATTAATCTTTTCTCTCCTTGTTTCAATCTCTTTTTTTCTCATTCTCTCTGTCTCTATGTGTCTCTCTCTCTTACCCACCTCTCTCTCTCTCTCTCTCTCTCTCTATATATATATATATATATATATATGTAGTGAAAGCGCTCTCATGACTCAAAGAAAGTAAAGTCTGAGTAAGTCTTTATAAGTCCACATATAAGATTCTATTACTTGCATTTCTATACTCTGTTTTCCTCGATAATAGTGAATCATTTGTAGATTGTAACGAAAACAGAGTGTAACTACTTAATCTTTCTAAAAACATGAGTGGTATTTGCCCCTCGGGGGATACTGTGTGAGCGTTGATCATCATCTTTTTGACTTTAAGAAGATTTTCATACAACATATACTGTATCAGTAGTGACTTTGAGAGAAAACAAGATTAATATATGGTGACCGAAAACTAAGAATGTTGTTTTCCTTTCTCACTCCCCTTGTAGCCCTCTTTTTCATCCCTCTGATCTTTTTCTCTCTCTCTCACTCTCTCTCCGATTTTATTACTCTCCACTCTTTTTTGCCCACTGCCCATCCAACTTTACGCAACTTCGGCTGAGAAGACAAATATAACAAAAGAAGAAACGGGTTTAAGGAACAATAACAGAAGGAAAAAGACAAAGATATCCACAATACAAACTGCAAATGAACAACTGAAAAACAAAGTGAAAACCGCTGATTTCCTCTTAAAAGGATGATAAATACTAAATCTTCTCACAAAGGAGCTTGAAAATAAAAATAACGTTCTTCCATTCTTTTTTATTTCTTCATCTTCCGGCTGATCTTCTTATGATTTGATGAGAAAATCCGTTGACATATTCGTGTTTTGTAACCAGATAAGCCTGGAGCAAATCTTATCTTTGTTAATGCTACTCTCCTTCTTTTGCCTCACAAGAAATTGTTCTGTAACGATGTCGACATTCTCTCTCTTGCCCACACGACTCATTGCAACAGAAGAGAAATTAGAGATTGTAAACATTGGTTGCGTTGAGGAGGGATTAATGTCGGGACCCTAGCCAAAACAACTTGAAATATTTTGTTTGTTTTTAGAAAAAAGAGTCTTTAAGAACATGCAACAGAGTTCTGTTAATAACCCCAAAATCTTTAGTCTCAAAGGCTTTAGTTATTCTGAAGGTATGCGATCTCATACAGACGATCAAACATTTGGTGTGGTATAGTAAGATATTATTACCTAACGAGAAAATCGGTCAAAACTTCGTTAACTCCAAAGGTCAGATGACATTTCAAATTGGCAATCATAGTTAGCAAATGTCATTGATGCTTTCGCTTTTCATCAAAAATAAAGTCATAATGGAGAAGCAAGTTTCTCTAACATGAAAAAAGAACAATAAAGACAAATTTTGAAATATAATAGATAGATAAATGCTGATGGACACAATGACATTAATATGAATATCACATTTGCTTCGTCCGTGCGATTTTAATTTCCTGAACTACATAAATAATCGATCAGAAAGGTCGGAGAAAGAACTTTATTTTATGCTTTTTCTTATCAAAATGTCTTGTTAATGTACAAAATAACCTTTTCTGAATCCAATCAATGTCAATATTATCTTAGCATTCGTGATATAGCTTCATCATTAATAGGTTTGGTTATTACCAAAATCAGGTTGGAACTGTGGATTTTACATGCTTAAAAATACTTTTGAATATAAATGATGACCCAACAGACATGCAAAATTCTTCGTTGTGCTAAATATATCCAACATTTGTTGAACACATTTAAAATCCCAGTTCCCAATATGAACAGGATATTATCTGGTTTTGGCTCTGTTTTATTTCAAGAAGTGGGTTTTAAATTTGTCCCATTACTTTAAGTTAAGATTTAAATTTCTAGGATTATTTGAGCAAACATCATGATAGGACTATTTGTTAGATAAGAAAAGAATCTATAAAGTTTATTTACTAAAGAGACCACAATTCCTTTAAGCAAGGAAATGATACGCTCAGATAACAGCGGTTGATAGATGGATAGATGTATCGATATGTATGAATGGTTAGATAGATAAGTAGTAGATACATCAATAAGGAAAAGATAGATGCAAACATACAGATAGATGGATTGAAAAAAAAGATATATTGATAGGAATGAATATATACCTGATTAGCTGGCTTGGTAGATTGTATTATAGATGGATAGATAAATTCATCAAAACTTAGAGAAAAAAAAAAGAGTAAAAAATGACAGGAAATCATTTCAGGTCGATTTTCATTACGAGTAAGTCATCATTTTTACCTGTCCCTGCAGGGCAAGTGATGACGTCAATCAGATTTCAAAAAATACTTCAGGGACAGAGATGACATCCATAGATGCCCAGGAAGTGTTGTAGTGACTGAAGAGAATGTCTTATATAACGGTTGGATTGCATCCATATTTTTTCTGTTTTTTGGGAATTCGTTTTGGGATGAGATAATAGAGTCAAAAGAGGTCTGTCAATGGTATAACAGTAAGGAAGCTGTGAATACATAACAGCTTGAATTCCTTAGATTGGACAAGCTGCTCGAATTATAATTTGTTTGACAGCATGTTTGCTGGCTTTGAAGTAAAAAATTGAAGATACACTAAAAATGATTTTCAAACCCAGGAGCATTATTCCTTTTTGAAGATGCTGCTCACTACTGTGACATGTACTTGACAGTACAGGACTGGAGAACCACGTTTAAAGCGATGACCTTTCCTTTTTTCAGTCTATTTATCAATCTATCTATCCATCAATCAATTCATCAACCCATCTATTTGATACTGAAAGTTTGATTGATTCTATCTATATGATTCTTTTGGCAAACAGGATCATTGTTGGATATATATATATATATACATATATATATATATATATATATATATATATATATATATATATATATATATATATATATATATATATATAACAAAACAGCTGTCTGTGGATGAGACAATTATATATATATATATATTTATATATATAATTGTCTTATTCCACAGACAGCTGTTCCGTTTTATCACATCTGTTCAGGCTAAAGAGAGAGAGAGAGAGAGAGAGAGAGAGAGAGAGAGAGAGAGAGAGTTCGATAGAATAAGATCTATCAAATTTTCTAATAACCGACAATGTTGAAACGATCAAAAAATTGATTTTTTCATTTTCCTGACATGTTTCACTTTCAAAACAGTATTTCTCAGTTGATGGAAACAAAAGTACTAAATGGTGAAAACGCACATGCAGCAAACCAATGAGATTAGTGAAGGGTAGCTACCGCCTTTACTTGAACTCGGTTCGCCAATACCGTTTCCTGTGCCGATATACGCTCCCCTGATCCAGAAACTTTTTCTAGACTGAAAATTAACTTCGTTTAACACATGCCACGCACATCATCCATCCACCTGTAATTATATTGGTAGATTCCAGGGATGAATATTCCGGACTGCTGAGGAGTCTTTTAAATGGAACCAACTCCATCTGATAATGTTTGGATTGTCAACATGATAAATGACGTAAGCATAAACGTTACTACCACGTCATGAACAAAATATTCCTTGTTTTCTGGTTACTATTTTGTTTTTTTTCTTATCAAAAGAGACAATATTAAATACCAAGGGCGTGCAGTTCGCCTTTTTTTCTAATCTGTAAGTACATCAAAATTCCAGGTTCATTTTGATATGTCCTTTATTTTTGAACCACCTTTGTAGAATATATGACCAAGATCCTAGCATTCTTTCCGCATTATGATTACTTTTAATGCCATTTACCAAACGATACCAACAATGCCTTCACTCAATTTGTCTACAATTCTGCTCCTTCCAGGACTTGAGTATGGAAAGTAAAGCCATTTACGATCAACAATCCCCTTTAGCCACTTTCAAACACGTTCACCAGCCCCGAGATGAAGGCTTATTTATTAATGCTTCTCATGTTGCTATATTCACGGATTATGAATTACTCAGATGCATGATAATAAAACCTTTTCGAAATTGATCAGATTATTCTGAATCCACGTGAAAGATGGTTGCAGGTGTTTTGCCATTGATTACGTAAATCTGTTTCTTTTCGGGATTCTTTTGATGTATTCCCTGGCAATCTATTCTCAAAATTCGATCATATTCTGGAGATATGTACAAACCTGAATCTAGCAAGAGAATGCTGGATTCAAACCTCCTGTTAGATTGCAAAATGTGAAGTGATGGATTGATATTAAATAAAAAACTCAACTTTTTACACATCCACAGTGGACTTCGAGATTACATTGTCGACTGTCTTTGTTCAAGTGTCTAAATTTATACAACAGGCGAATAATCTGAGCTTGGGGTAGCACTGTGATATCAGAGTTAGGAACCAGGTGAGGATTGTACTCAATACATAGACAACCGTCTGCAAGTCTATAATGGTAACAGTCTGTCACCAGCAGTTATCTAAATCGATGAGAAAAATATTTAATGGGATTTGCAGCGAAGGGCTTTGATTGGGGAACATCTAATGGGGGACAAATTTGGTATATGAGCTAGGTATGCAATCCTCACCATTGCATTAAAATTATATTTGGTACAGTTATCTTCGTGCAAAAGACGTTTAGTAAAGTTTGAACGATATTTGTTCAAAAAGTATGCAGTCATTCAAAATCATAGACAAAATAATCTGCTTAGGTCAATGATGCTATCGTTCTCTCTCTAAGATCCTGTTAGAATCTGGTATACTTATCCCATATATTTTCCATTTTTCGGAAGAAAAACACCTTCTTACTGCACCACCGCCAGCTACGTTGTCTCGTTCTTTCAAAACTTGCTCACGGTCGATCATCTCTTTTCGGAAAAGCAACATATCGCATATATATATATATATATATATATATATATATATATATATATATATATATAGCAAAGTCCCTTCCGATAGGTTGTCAGATTACACGACGGTCGTACACAAGGTTTTCGAGATTTAGATATGGCTGGAATCTTTTAAAACAGACATCTTTTCAAGACAGTTTCAAACAGGTCAAGCATATTTTTTAATTCTTTTGTTACGGTTTCTATGTTCTTTCCCAAACCCAATCATGCTTTGTATCCAGCCGTTCCTTTTGAAGGCCCCACCCGAGTCTCTTATTCCTCCCCGGTTCTAATTTGGCAGCCATCTGCCACCACAGTTTGTAACAAAACCCTTGTTCTGAAATAATTGGTCCTTGACACAGAAACAAGAAAACAGAAACAAAATGAGTTAAAGTCGACATAGGTCTTTACAAATAGTCGTACAATTAGTTGAATAAATACCTAGGAAAAATAAAGATTAACGGCAGAACATCACACAGATTTGTATTTGATGAAATGTCTATGGTCTGACAATGATTGCTGACCATTTACATATTCAGATTATTTCCTAGAAGAAAAACCAAATGGAATACAAGAAGAATCTTAGATAGCATTTGGCAAAAAGAGGACATTATGACTGCTTTCTAATTCTATAAATATTGGGTGTCTTTATTGCAATATTAAAAAAGTATTTCCATATTGTGTTGATTGTTGAAGCATTTTAAATTGAATAATCTGATGAATGAATACCCAACTGACTGGATAAGAATCGTATGCAGAAAAATCGATGAAGCGATTGAGAGAAACTGAAATATCTCAAAAAATCTAAAGCATTTTACTTGTAGAAACTTCATCTGTGGTGTGAACCTGACCAATCTAAAACCAAACCAAAACAACATGTCCGTCATAAGCATGGCCATTCACGTACCCATCATTGATTTTGGGTCGATTTCATTCGTCATCTTTATTCGTCGTAGATTGAGGGCCAGAGTTGTATGAATGTAAGTGGTAACGAAAAATTATTGTAAAAGTATTCTTCATTTAATACATAGAACAAATGATGAAACAATCATAGATTGTTACACCTTCACTCTTCTTGATGTCCATCATTCCATTCAAAGTGTCACTTTTCATCTCATTCCAAGAACTTTTTATTCACAGCATTCCATTGTGTCTCAATTTCCATCTTGGTTTTTTGTATTACGTTTTGCTCATCACAGTCTCTGCCTTTAAAAAATATTTTGTGTCTTTTAGAATATTGGCTTCACTTATTTTGTATAGGAATTGTTTTTTTGCGATGGGAATTGTTCATTTCAGTGGAAGATTATTGCATCTCGGATTGGAAAAATGTCTTTGATTAGATTATCATGTGAAAGCTTATATTACTTATTAACAACGGTAGAATTAATGATGAATGTCATAAAATGTATATAATCAATACAGGAATATAAATATATATATATATATATATATATATACATATATATATATATATATATATATATATATACATACATACATATATACATACATACATATATATATATATATATACATATATATATATATTATATATATATACATATGAATATTTATATATATATATATATATATATATACATATAATTGTTTTATTCACAAACGTCTGTTTCGTTGTATTACGACTCTTCAGTGCGGCTATAGACTATCCGACATTTCCAGTACCACGAGGTAGGATCAAAACCTTCGTTTCATACTAAGAGGCAAACATTCTACCCCTGCCTTACGATATATGTTAGAAATGAAGGATTTGCTTTTCTTCATAAGTTAAGTACTTGATGTTGAATATATCAAGTACTTCATTAAATAAACCGATCACCCATCAGATATTGCATTATATTATACATCATATATTGTATTCTCGATTTGTATTGTCTTGTACTGGGGTGTATATATGCGCGTGTGTGTGTGTGTGTGTGCATGTGTGTGTGTGTATGTGTGTGTGTATATGTGTGTGCGTGTATGTGTATATTCTGAGCTTCCCTAAATTTTAAAACCATTACAAATTCTACTTATAAATTAATGGCTTTCGTCAACATTAATTCATGAGCGCGTTCAGTCGATTTCAATCCAACATCATCGTGCCAACGGCGCAAAACAGTCCTTCTATTCGTGTTTGAGCCCATGGCCAACAAAGTAATCTATATTTTTTCAATCAAACTGGTTGGAGAACAACAGTAATTATTTTTATCAAATGATCATCTATGATGCTGGTCTCATTTTCAAATCGACAAATGCTTTATGAACTGAAATTTTACTAACACTAGATTTTGCACTAATTTTATAGTATGTACACTCTTCGGAGTGTAATGTAACTTTTCTGGCGCGAAAGTTTTGATTGTCATTTAGAATGACGTATATGACTGCTTCCAACCCTGACATTGAATCAAGGAAAGAAAGTGAAACAATCTAACGTAACAATCATGTAAGATAAAAATGTTTAATGTTATCCGACGCATTGATTGCAAAAACCAAAAACCAAACCAAACCAAACATTTTTTCATCGGTTGTCTTAAACCTTTGGGAAGTACTATGTGCACACACACACACACACACACACACACACACACACATATATATATATATATATATATATATATATATATATATATATATATATATAATGTGTACTGTAAAGAGTGAGACAGACTCAGGAGTAAAGTGTTTAGAGGTAAGGTTTATTAATCCTTGGATGTGAATGGTCCAGACATGTTTTGATATATCTCCCATCTTCAGTGGTGTATGTTGTGTGAGTATGTGTTTAAAGTTCCCATTGGGAACCAGTGTCCACTATCAGGAGCTATACATCGTGGGTAAAATATGTTATAAGGGTTGCTTATATATAAGTACTCAAAAACCTCCCGTAATTATGAATTATATCTAAATTTACATCAGATATATAATTAATGCACTCAAATTTATCAATCTTTCGCTTTGAAAATTATTCTTTGTGGTGTCAAAGAAACTTAATTTCCTGTGTAACAGCCTGATAATGATATCATGAACTCAATCATCATTCAAACACACATAAACACACGCAGTTATACTCACTCACACAAACATGCACACACTCACAAACGCATGCGTACACACACGAGTTGCTGCTCAAAAGTTTAAAAGATATCCAGTTAATATAAAATGGCTGAATACTTCTTGGAAAGACTTCATTAAGTGTTTCACCTTTCTATATCAACTCCAATATAACATATGATATGTCTGTCTAACATGATTGCACCCAAAATCAATGCTATTTTTCGACCTAGTGTTCTTTAGAAATCACTATCCACCTCATGATTTCTGTTTATGTAAAATTCTATGTATTTCGGTTTACATTTATTAATCTACGTATCTCGATTTGTTTAGATCTATATATCTAACCATCAATCATAGTTGCTTTGTTTTTATCAATCCTTTTTGCCTTCCTTCCAAACCCAATTTTTCTTCCGATGATTTAAACTCCCTCCAATAATATACATCCAATGGTACACCAACGATCATTTTATTTTCTTGCTCGAAAGCCCTAACCCTGCAACTAATAGTGATCATTGAATACATTTGCACATCAGTCCAATTTTCTTTGCCTTCGCTAAAGAATATAACGTTTATCTCTGTACACATCACGGTCACCGTTATCCAATCGTAGTTATTAAGAGATAAGAAAACATGGAACTTATTCTCCGAGCGCATGTTGCGTTTTCTTTCTGTTTTCACTATGATATCATTCAAGGCTAACCTTTGTCAAGCTCAGGCCCATAAAACTCATTACTGTCCGTATAAATTCATGATGAATATCTTGGAATGTAATTCATACGTGAGTATATATATATATATATATATATATATATATATATATATATATAATACATTTTCGGGAAGCCTATAAACCTCCTCAAATAATGAATGATATCTATATTGAATTGGATATGCAATAATCGTACTCAGATTTGTTAATCTTCCCCCTTTGAAATTATTATCCAAGGTGTCAAAGACACGTCATTTCATGTGTAAACGTCTGATTTCAATTCCAAGAACTCAATAATCGATTACACACACACACACATGAGATGTTGCTTACATCACTCACCTAATGTATAATGGCTGAATACTTTCTGGAAGAATCTTTTCCCTTCGTACTCTCGATAATACGACGTTTCACTCTGTTGGCGACAAAGAAACCTTTCATCTCATAGTTATTATGAGATAAGAATATGCGGAGCACCTGTTGCTTATTCTTTCTGTTTCTCTCTTCAAGGTTAATCCTTGGAAAACTGAATTGGGAAGCAGGTGAACCGGTGTGATGACAACAGAAAGCTGAATTAAATCATTTTTTGATCATGTATTCACATCTACTTTTCGAAAATAGCAATCATATTTACATCAAAATAGATTATCTATATTTCTATACATCAAGAGCCCGAAATAATTGCTGTATTTACTCGTGTAAAAGTCCAGTTTTGAACAGCCAAATGTTTGAAACTTATGTATATAAATCGTGAATGTGAATAGAAACAATCTCAGTTTTATACATGAAAATGTTCAAAAGTTATTTTCAGTGAACTATAGCCATTGATTTTAGAATGCTATGCAGCAATTTCAGCAGATGAAACCCGTCAACGTATGGTAGGCTCATTCAGTGAATTGATATCGTTTTATCTTTTTGACAGACGTTATTGAGAAGGGCTTCCGAAAAGTCACTGATTCTTTTGTTCCCTAACCGTTAGGCCACGTATACTTCGAAGAAGTAATTGATTGGTCGGAATGAATAGAAAGATAGAGAGATAGAGAGAAAAACTTTGATTTAATTTATCATCCAAGCATTTTCCCAAATTTGCAATCATAAAAACAATAGCTAGTTTGAAAAAAAGACGCCGGAAAATACGTGACCTAATAGAATCCACGAAATGAAATTTCCGTCGACGTAAACGCAATAAATGTCCACATTTCCAACAATGAAACAAAAAATATCGAAGTTCATTTTGTCCGACTGTTCTCCTCTACTATCCCGTTCATAAATTGTTAGCAATCGAGTCCACCATACACCACAAAACATAGAAATAGAAAAGGAAAAGAGAAGAGAGATTTGAAAAAATAGCTAAAAAGAAGATGCCTTCTTAATGATGAGCAATTTTCAATTTCGACATTACAGAGTTCCTGTCATATTTTCCCGTTCCACTTTGCAAAAACTGACGGACGTGATTCGACTAGACCTGCCATTCCGCTTCTCGAAATCATTCAGCGATGTCAATTTTGGTTCGATGTGATTTTTGTTCAAAGAGGAAATTTTATATTTACTTCGATGATGAGTTAAACGTTACGGGATGGTAGTGCTGAGTGACCAAATGGTCAACAGCCAAAGATTAGGTTTGGTAAGTAGAGTCAGAATCGAATAGAAATGGTCTGTTTGCTATTAATACATACCCTTTAGAAAGACAGGAACACATCTCCTTTCTCTGAGCATTGGGGATAGTGGTGCTGACTTAGCTTTCTAACCATAATAGATAACCAGTATACTGAACATGAAAATCTGATCCCGAATCCATGATGAAATCATATGTGGTGCCACGATAACCCTGTATTGGGCTACATGAATGTCAATTTCAATGGTTTTGCTAATTCAGTTCTATATCCGTCTGAAGCATGATGTCTGCCTGACTTTCTCATTTTCCGTCTCCCTGTTCGTCAGTCCCTTCTAGAGAAAAGAAATAATACTTTGAAAGGGGTGGACTAGAGGGGAAATTCTTCAATGGAATTGCAACATACAAAAATAAAGAAGACAGTTTGGGATACACAAAAAGGTAATGGTAAAACATGAAGCTTTCTAGATCAAGAGAATGGCTAACAACAATTATTCTTTGGATTTTTGGTTTAGGTTTTAGATCTTGTTGAAACTGCTTTAAATGACTAAAATGAACGAGGATATTTCATCAATCACACTGACGCCAGGGACATATATATATATATATATATATATATATATATATATATATATATATATATATATATATGTGTGTGTGTGTGTGTGTGTGTGTGTGGATAGATATTAACATAAACAGATATGAGGATAAATGGATGGATATTAACAGACTGAACAGGATAAATACATGGATAAATAAAAATAATATCATATTGCTACTTAGTTGAATAAATATTGATATTCAAAACGATGATTATGTGAGAAATGTTAAAAAAACTGAAACGGCAATGGGCAGGCCATGTTACAATCAAAGACAACCAGTGGACATCACGACTCACAACTTGGATCCCTAGAGATTAAGTGAGAATCCAAGGCCTACAGAATACATGATGGAGAGATGAACTTGACAAATACAGAAAATACTGGCTCTGCAAGAACCATGATAGAGAAGTGTGGCAAATCCTGGGGAGGGTCTATGTCCATCGACAGACGTTAAAAGACTGATGATGTGATGATGATGATGATGATGATTATATGTATGTATATATATATATATATATATTATATATATATATATATATATATATATATATATATATATATATATATATGCATTGACGTAAATGCATATATATATTTAAGCATTTATGTGGGTAAGCGAACAATTGTTAGTCGTCCCTGTCATAAGCACGCATCGACCATCGTCAAAATCTAACTGACCGGACATTTCCTGATTTGGTTTGCTAAAATCTTTAGTGGACTACTTTCCTTATGTTCTGACAAAAAGTAATGTTCCTTTTTACACGTTTGAGCTCCAAATACTGTTCATTGCAGGAATAAGATTTTTTTTGCAGAATAATTGTTCAGTGACCATTTATACCAGCAGACTTTCCACAATGGAATCATTTGCTTGAAGGAATATTGCGTTAAACCAAGTCCACAATGACAGAAAATTGGTTACATACTGTATATTAAATGAGACAGAGGAGAAGAAAATATTTCGTGCAGCTATTCGACAATATTATCGTATTATCTAGCGAATCAATGATCCAGATTTGTATTGCTTTCCTTAAACGAGACAGTTTAGTTTCTGTTGCCACTTGAGAATTTGTAAATCTATGGTTTAGGCAATCTTAGACTTTTTCTTAATTCAGTTGACTTATTTTTTTTTTCTTTGAAACGAAGCCTCCCAAAATCCCATCAAATTATGAATATTCTAAATATGGCTGCATTGACTAGCATTTCCCCAAACCACAAAATATCTTTCGCCTTCAATATCAAACCATTTTATGAGTGTAGTTTCATCAGTCTTAACCGAGTAATTCTCAGAGTACATGGTTACACTCATTCTCTATCGATGTAAGGTTTCCTCAATTCGTCTCCAATTAAGGATTATCATGCACTAATTGGTTCACTATAGTTCCTTCCATTACATGTCCCTACCCTGACTAAAAATTTTCTTTCAATTCTTCCCACGGTAAAAATGTCCTCTCTCATAGAACTCCTCTCCTGGGAGCCAATTACTTACTGATTGAGATTCACTATCTCAATCGATGTATCTTAATATAATAACTGGACACACTTGAGCAGATATCATGTCTTCAAGTAAAATTGCATGCAGAAATCTAAAGGCATGCTAATAAATTTACACATTACATCAATTATCTGAACATGGTGTATTCTGGACATGTTTATAAATAGAAATAACGATTTAATTTTGGCTTCATATTTTAAATATGAGAGTCTTGGAGGGTTAATAAATTGAATTTGTCTCTGCCACACTAATATACGATGCATTGTTACCTGGTGGTATTTTTCGGATGTTTGCAAGATTAGTGATAAAATATCGTGATGTATCATCTCCTTTGTGCTCTATTATTCATATAATTTTTTATATATATTGAATTTTTCTTTGTGTCTTGAACAGGATTTCTTAAGCAAGAGTTGAAACCACAAGGGATTATTAATGTTTTTGTTTCTCTTTGACTCTTCCCCAAAAGATTTAAAACCATGAATCAGATTAGGAAAAGATTATATAGCCGATGGCAATCCTCAGAGAGGACATTGTACCTTTTTAGGAATGCTGGGATAGATGTGTGAGCTGTGAAAGGAAGTACTTTGATAAGGACTAAGGCAACATTGCTTTTAGATTATATTTGCATTTATATTAAATGGCTACTTTCTGGACTTTGTCTACTCAACGTATATATATATACATACGCAGTTAACACACACACACACACGCACACACATGCTCAAATACAGACAATTTTACGCGAGAAGAAACAATTCATTTGCAATTAACACAAAAATGTATTCTACAGCCATGTTTTACGCTTTCGAATGATAAATTCCTGGACATCGCTTTTTGAAAAAATAAAACAAGTTTTTATGTACGTCTTAAAATCCTCTTCAGAAACAATCAAGGAATCTGAATACGCGAATTAACATTTCTTCTTGGAAGGTTTGCTCAACAAATAACTTAATTTGGATCAACTGAACTCAAACACTTTTCATGTCTTTGTCCAAATACTTATAAAAGGTACTATTTTTATATAAAGGAATCTTCCTTTCTATAAGCACCCAGAACAATAAACGTGACCAAATGTAGGCTTTGATTGCCATAGAATATTGTTCTTTTCACTATTTTTAAGACTCAAATCCGAGAAATTAGAAAATGTATGTTTCTTCAAATAACCGTTGAAAGTACGGTATATTCCAATATACATAAAGCCTAACGGCGTGAATGAATCTTATTTTCTATATTTTCAACCATATCCAATATTGAGCTAAATCTCAACTACTCTTATTGACAACTCCAACAATGATTTATCTGAATCTCAGCGTCTCTCTTGAAATTGCTCCAAGTTGAATCAAGGAACCTGGTGGGCACTTGACATTGGAGAAGGTGTGTGTTTCTTATTCTCAACAGTCATAATATTCTATTCTGCGTAGACATGCTCCGCTGACAGAGAGATAGTGATCGAAATGGATAGATAGATAGATGAATATGGAGTGCTAGAGATAGGTGGATAGATTGATTGGTGGATAGATAAATAGATATAAAATGATATAGATTGATTGGTAGATATGAACACATACGAAATGAAGAGTAAACTACACACACACACACACACACACACACACACACACACACACACATATATATATATATATATATATGTATATATATATATATGGGAGCATAGAAACTGTCTTGAGGGGTAAATCATTCTTATCTAAATGTGCAGTATAACGACAAGAAAATTTGAAATAACATACCTTGATATTACCAGCGGCCATTATCGAAATCCCAGCCCTCTCTAAATATTGTTGCAATTTGTACTAAGAAAGGGCAGAAAGTTGAAGGTGTTTTTGATTCCAGTCAAGATCCCAATTATCTACTCCGAATCGACCTGCTTGGACTTCCAGGTCTTTGCAATTATTGTCTTGTCACAATACAAACTGATATCAGTATTCTTACGCCTTGGTAGAAGATTCATGGAAACTTCTGTGTTTTATAACTTTCCGGGATCCAGCGATGAGCAGGTTGGCTATCAAGTTTGAGCCCGAGAAGATATATTTACAAGGAGCTCTGAGTATTAGAGAGGCTTGCAAATTACTATTTCAATGGATGGACGCTTTATGTAGGACATTTGTGTTGTTTGTCGGCGATAAAACCGATGAATAAAATTTGCTCGAACATCTGATTTGCCGACCAATTCTTACCTGCAACTAATAAAATTCACCATACATCGATTTGTTGGCCATGAGTGAAAGATCAATGATGATTTTACCTTAGTGTGACTTTGGTTGATGAACAGGGACAATATGCAATTCTCTGTTCAAAAAAAGTTAAAATACTTACTGCCTCTGTTACAAGTTTAGCTGATTGCAAAAAATTCTGTTTGAAACCATCTATCCTCAGCATGACTTGGAAAAAAGAGTCTTTATCTTTCCATATTGAAAATATACCGATAGAAGGCTGTACAAGAGATTGGCCAATACATCGAGTTAGCAAACAAAGTTGTGTTAATGATTATCGTCGAAATTATAAACAATACCTTAATCGTGTCAGCCTTTAAAATAAAATTTATATCGGTGTGTTTTCTGTTCTCTTAAGCTTAAAATTATTCTGCTCAAATTAAACGTATAAAAGTACTGAATGAACTTCTGTATTCGCCAGGAAAGAGCTTAATCTCGATAGCTACAACATCTTTGATTAATGATTTAATTTATCATGTATATTTTATTTTTTTCGTGATCCATCTATCTGTCTTCCTCTTTTGGTCCATACCCATCTTTTCTTTTCTAACTATCACCGTCCTTCAAGGTCCATTTAATTCGTTCATATCTATTGATTTATGTGTACTGATATGGGATCAGATAACAATCTGTAAAAGTCAACCCCATAAGGAACTATTTACCAGAGGCTTTTGGCATTTAAAGGTGCTACCTAATTAAGATTTCTACAAAAGATCTGTTTATGGATGCCAAATGTGCTGTGTCCCAGCGATGATGGCTATTGAGTTTGACAAGGTGATATATTTAGTTAGAGACTCCAGGCATTACAAGATGCCAACGAATTACAATCTCCATGGAAAATCAGATTCTGTTTGAGATTATTTATATTGTATGTCGGCAATAACGAATACACATTCTACAGGAGTCTAAAAAATATTTCAACGTCTGATTAGTGGACTAAATCAGACAAATTACTTTATCGTACCTAGGGTTTATTCTACGGAGATATTAATGGTAAAGTCATCTACACCACAGAAAATAGAATCGGCAAGCTGACTTCTAGCTCTAGCTGAGACAATCTGGATTCATTTTGCATTAATGTCTTTGGTCCAGACAAGGATCTACTTCTCATAATGCAAACAGCAAAGATGAAGATACGACGGCCATTCACGGCAGTATGCAACTTAGATTATTCATTATCTCATATCACTCATCTTATTTTGTATATTATGTTCCGTCCTCTCTCCGTCTCCTTCCAATTTACATTAACCGTCAATGCATTATCTGAATGCTTCAACAAGAATCAGTGTCATAAGCAATATTTTCCTATCCCGTTTGTAAACTACCTAACTTTCTTCTGTCCTCTCCTTAGACCCTATCATAAAACGCCTTTTAATTATTTTCTTCTATCTCTCTATTCACCCTTTCTGTTAACTACCTAACCTTTTTCTCTCCTCTCGTCATACCCTCATTCAACTACGTAAACATCTTTTCTCCCTCCATCTATCTAAATCAAATGAGTAAGATTTATGTGATATGTGCTATTTTTCAATTTACATGTTATGTAGCCATACATACATTTTTCCCTATTGAGATTGGTCAGTTTGTGCTGAATCAAATTCTAACGTACTGAGATCATGACAAACGTCTGAATGGTATCGATAGTCTATCTCGAAACCCCAGACAACAATGATGAATTATATATTGACTGGCAATTATAGAAGTCCATATATTTAATTGATTTTTGTTTTATCTATTTTTTGATAGTTTGTTCAGAAAAAAAACTTTTCCGAGGTTTCTGGTGATCCATATTTTTCCACGTTTTTTTTCAATAGAATTAATGATTTTAAATCTTCAATTTGGTATCCAGACGAGATAGCTGAATCACGTCCGACATTTTTCCAATCCCACCCGTACCTCCCTGAATATATTCAGAGAATCAGGCCTACTTATTTCTATTGGTCAATTACAGGTTCTGCTTTCTGGCAGACGTTTATCGGCAAAGACAATTTGTCATGAAATTAACTCTTCTTTCTATAAACCAAGTCTCCCATTAAGGTAGCTTCATTTCATGTAGATTCTTTATAACGTCGTTGTGGGAAAAACGTAAAAAAATGATATAAAACATGAGCGCATTAAGTAATTTCTATGACTAGACATAATTAAGTTGCATTATATAGTGTGTCTCATTCAGAGATATACCATTACGAAGAATACTCATATAAATTTAACAAGATTACAGATGAAACGACCTGATATTCTTTTCGAATGTTTGAATTACTCCTCTCCACTAAATAGTTGCATCGAACTATTTTCAATATACATTTCAGTTTCCATAAGAGGGGTAAGATATGACCTAAGGATAACATAATTATGAATATATAAGTACATGGATAAGTTCAATTGAGCAACGGTATATGCTTATATAGCTTGATATTCCCCAAAACGTTGGCCCTCAGGCCTCCAGGTTTACTCCAAAGAAAGTTCTGTCAACGAAGTCGTTCCATTCCTTCTAGCATTACTACAGAGAAGTCTTCCATTATAATTCACGAATAATGTAATAAAATAGTTATCATTATCAATCTCAGCTGGTTTCAAATACTTTTAAAGAATTAATTAAGGATTATAATGAACTCATCCTAAATCCAATATCAATTGCTTACCATATAAAGTTATTTATAAAAATGAGTTTATTATTAAACAATGAATCTATAAAAAGCAAGGCAAATCAGTTGGTCCTAAATACTTAATTTAGAGTTAATTAAAAATCATTATGAATTCATCATAGATTCAACATCAATTATTTACCAAGTAAAGTAGTTTATAGCAATGAGTTTAATTATAAAACAATGAATCTATAACAAAAAATGTAAATCTATAACATATAATAATATGATACCAACAGGTCCGTTGGCTTTGTTACAGAAAAAGTTTGCATCCATCGGGAGATGTGGAGAGACCCATATGTGTCAAACGAGGCGAACCCTTTGAGCGTAAAGGATATAAAGGGACGGACACAATCGACCAAATTTATGTATGGACATCCTTAGAACAATTCATCAACTAGTAGCAACTTTTTTCTGATCCCGTGTACTTGGAAGAAGATCGGCGATAAAAATATTCTACCTATAGTATAAGATAGAATGACAGGTGAAAATTGAAAAAAGAAAACCTTGAGTTGCAATGAAAGTAATTTATGTTCTCGGTAAAAGCTTTAATAGTAAATTCTTTTCATAATGTATCGTATAGTAAAATCATCAAACTCAAGGTGAAGTCAGTACATAATTCATTCCTATCGTCAAATTATTTGACAGTGCATTTTTATAGTTAAATCATTTAATAAGACATTTTTATGATGACATCATTTCCTAATCCAATCACGAACCCTGTGTTACATGCATGCTTCTATATGCTTAGGTGACAAGTCAAGCCTTTTTTTCCTTTTAGACCTAAATTATTGACTGTTGAAGTTGGGGACTTTCAGCATTCAATCCAAACCTTCATCCATACTCTCATAAGTTAAATGGATATCAACAGGCCGGTGAAAGAGAAGGCACCTTGAGATAATCTGTTGAGAGGCAGTGGTTTTGACCATCAGCTAGTCAACAGAACGATATCACCAGACTGAAAGTCATACACATAATTTTCTCATTTACCACACTCTGCAGGAGCATCTGAGTTTTAGAATCAATTCATCAAATCTTTTCTAGGCTGCTTATGCCAAACTCAGTGGAATATTTTTCACGCTATATTTTTCTCAGTAGAAAATTTCCCATTTGCACACAATCTTTTGGCAAGACACAGATTGAAATCCAAAGTCAATTTTCGTATTTTTATTTCCAGCATCTGGCTTCTTGGCCTCAAGAAATTTTTTTCCATTTACGGTTTCTTTTCGTTTTTCACCATTCCATCTTCCAAACTTCATTCCACAGGATCCAAATGTGATATTTCTAATCACAATTCTTTCTACATCGTATTCTCCACCTTTTTCATACCCGCTATACGTAAGATTTTTATGCCCTTCTATCTTTTGCTGGACGAAGACGGAAGGGGGAGCGGCACAACTCAATGACATAAATCGTAATGGCGTTTCATTGCACGCAGGGAAAGGAACGAGAAGAATCATACTGGGATATGAAACAGAACCATTTTTATTTTTTTTTGCTTCAACCGGAAATCCATCAATAGTCTTAGGTTAAAGGCCAAACAAACTCTTCACTTACGTTGTTTTTTCTCAAGATATTTCAGTCATCATTTTGGTGTTGAAAAAAGGTAAGTCTTTCACAGCTGCGTACATACCTATAAGTAAATAAAGTGTCTTTGAAGCCAATGTATGTAAGTTCACATATAACCAAGCAAAAAGCAAGTTTAACGGAAGTGTCATCTAAGAAAAAATATCCACGAGTAAAAATGAAATGTTCAGTTAAACAGTCTCCATCAACCTTCATGTTGAATCACTTTTCCCTTTGCTTTTAATTCTTTTCCTTAGCTGTAATTGAACTTTTGACATACTTCGGGTTAATTAAAGGACTTACTTTTTTTTTTTCATTTTCACTTCCGTCTTATCTTCTTCCTTTATATTTTAGGGTTTTCCCTTTGTTCCAATTTCATCATCTGAAGGTGTAAAGTCATTGCCTTCTATTATTACTTATCACATCTTGTGATTGCATTTCGAAGTTGGCAGTGAAAGAAAACTTAACAATGGAAAAATCAATATAATAATCTTCATCACCACCATCAAAGAGAAAACATGCCGTTTTACCAACTAAATAAAAAAATCATAATTACTACAACTATTGCTACAACAACTGCAAGTAATTCTGTATAACATAATACGTTTAAGCAATTAGCTGTCACTTTATGATTAGAAATATACCTTGCTTGATTTGAAAGGTGATCAAATGAGTGCAAAAGACCAGGATTTGGCCATTCAAACCAGATCTATCAGGACAATCAAGAAGCTGTACTAAAAAATAAATGATGAAACTTTCAGTGAGTTTAAAATCCAGTTGGGTCACCAAATCAAGTACAAAAATTTCGTAAATTATAAAAGAAAAAAAAATGAATGTCTGTTGACTGCTCTTCAAGGAGACAAGAGAATGAAACTGATTGTGAAAAGTTTGACAAATAACAATATCACATTGGATTACTGGATAATTATGGAAAATGAAGATGAAAGTTGTGACTATGGTCACTAGAAAAACTAAGAACTTTCCCCAAAGAGCTTAGTAAAATGTTAGCAAAGGTTTACTTGCTACCAATTGCTCTACTCTTCGATGAAATATTGTTTGCATTAAATATACGTGACTATTTTTTTACAAACGTGTGTACTTGTGTGTGTAAGTTAGCTGGCCATATATACCACGAGCATGGGAGAGGAAAACTTTCTCGGTTTATGTTTACACTGAGATGGAACGCGTGAAATAAGAAATAAATAAAGAAGGAAAAAAGACACTCCTGGCAGAATCTGATTGCTAGGTGTTGTCGGCACACACGCAAAACCGTTATTGATTCAATGTTATGTCAGATAAATCAATCAATTACCAAGGGTTCCCTCTTGGGGAAATGGTATGGTGACCCGGGACACTTAATCGACAACTGTTTCTACGTCCCCTACGGCACCGGGTCGTTTGGAACATGCAAGAATGCCATTTCTATCGACATCACCATCATCATCATCACCATCATTGATGGACTTGTGCATTCAGCATGAATCTGGACATTTTTTCTTTTGCAGTCAGGTGTCACGGTGCCACGATGTTCTGAACTTCTCTGAATCGTCACTCAATCTTACATTTTCCAGGCTACAATTTTGCTCATGGTCTCGAAAGATCCATATTGTGAGTGGAGATGTCTAGTGCCTGCCCATTGCCATTTAGATTTGCTTATGTCCTTTACGATATATCTGATATTCGTCCTTTGTCTAATATACCAATGCATCGATAATTTCCTATCTATCTATGTATTAATAAATAAGAACTCAGTAAAAACTCTCATCAAAACTGTCAACATACGTTTCTTCATTTTTAAGTAGGGATGGCTAGCTGCCATGTTTGCATGGTTGTACATGCCGCACCAATGGAGCTACAGGGCTAGAAATTTCAACTTCTATGTGCTTTATAAAGAACCCTAATTGCAAAATTTTTTTTCTAGTTCAAATTTCGATCTTCAGTGTTTATGCTAAATTGATCATTCAATTATTGTCAGGAATCAATACTGTTTTTTCTTTGAAAAATCAGACTTTTTTCAAGTGATCACTTCCCAACAAAAGTCGAGAAAATAACTTATTCAATGATCAACTTTCCTCAGTTTCGAAACCGATCATCCCTAACTCAGCATATCACGAAAATACGTTGTTTACGTTTCTGTTGAGCGACTATCTATCCCGTTTTGTCGATATCTATTTCTCTATTTTTCTATTTATCCCAGTCTTATATATTGTAATACTTCCCCGCTAAGCACATGACATACTCAAAGCAAGAAGCCTCAGATGTTATCTCTTTGTAATTATCGGCACCAGTCTTTCTTTTTCAGACTAATCAAAGGACAATGATTGATGAACGACTCGTATATACCCGTTGAACTTTGGCAAGATATAAAGGAAATCAAAAAACCCAAACCAATGACTATATTCTATCATCTCCTGAAATGAAGATATGGAATTACGATAGACATCAATACAGTTCTTCTGACGATATTGCGTAAATAATGATTGATTAGCAAAGGGACTGATATCTTGTTTCTGTTTCAAACATTAAAGAAAACAAGTTTTGGATTATTACATAAAGAATACTAGCAGTGCTTATCTCTGCAAACAAATCATTCATTCTTTGACTTTGAATCGTACGCATAATCAGGATGGAATAAGCCTGTGTATATCTGTATGATGAATTTTAGTTGATATCTAAGTCTTGTAGATTTAGCCCAGTCAGTAAGACTGCCTTCTGTAACTGTGTCGGTCCTGATTTCAAATCATAGTAAGGAAATGTGAATCTCACACATCAGTTTATATCACTTATTTTGTGAATATTCTTTTTCTTGCTAAAATAGCAAAAAACGAAGTCATATCCAGATTAGGGGTTTGAAAAGACACCAATTTGTAAACGAGAATATATATAGACGCATATATATGAATAGATATATGTAGATACTTGTACAGAAACTTCACAATCTTAGTAAATGAATGTTCTCAGTGAGTACGGGGGTGATTGATTAGTGGATAGCAAATTATGAATTTGATAACTCTATTCTGAACGTAAAAATTTCCTTGATTCTTGACTCATGACAATCCCTCTCATCCTGAATTGAGCTAGGTCACTAGCAATGTATTTACATTATTCATAGAATAGCCTTATTTCGTCAGTAAAGCTCGTATTAGGCCACGTTCTAATTCAAATGTTCGTTTGTTTCCTTGTCTGCAGATTGATTCATACTGTGAGGAGTGTTTGGAAAGTTGGATGAAATGAACAAGTGTGTTGCCTGAATAAATAGAAGAAGTTAAACAAATATTCTTTGGGTGTTTTGTTTCTCAATATTCAGCCCAAATGAACAGCTCTCGACCCAATTAACCGAAATCAACAATATGGGATAACTATGTTAATGGGTAAAGCCAAATACAACACAAGATGTTTTTATTTTGTTAGGATGCATCACATATTTGGGTAGAGACGAAAATGTTTTGTTCCCTCGGCACTTGCATTTATAACTCATCTATGAAAAATCATCTCTGATCTTATCCGTTTTAGTAAAGCAGGAAAGTACATCCGATGATATTGAGTTCCTCACAACCAAGCATAAAAGATTTTATCACATTGACTTCTATAAAGACCGGACTTTGATGGACAGTTTTATCAAATAACACCGCCTGGGCGTCACAAGCCTCTGTTTAAAAATCTGATATCGTTTCATTTCTGCTTGGATGTCTAAAGAAGTCTGTATTCCACGAACAGAACACATAAGGCCATTTGTAATAAAATAATTCAGATAAACAACAAATTTCCCTAATTTTTTCCATTTTATATTTGTAAAGTCATAATTACCACAAGTCCTATTCCTACGATAACAATTCTTTTTTTTATATGAGCGAACATGATTTCTATGGAAGACAACATTTAATTTTCACTTTCAAGATAATTTTTGATCAAAGAGGAGAGGTTTTTGTTTTCAGTATGGCAATAGCCATTACCATTATTGATCAAATATGAAGATGGGAAGACATGAATCAATTTCTACATGTGCTATGACTCATTGACGGATATTTTCATCTGGCAAGCTGGCAAGCTACGATATTTGATAGGAGAAAATGAAGGTTGAACCCCTCTCCCATACCTATCTTACCAACAGACAGTAATAAGAACAAAACTGATTAATCACACTTGTTTTAGTATATATATATATATATATATATATATATATATATATATATATATATATATACATATATATATATTCATACATATATATATATATATATATATATATATACATATATATATAAATATATATATACATATATATATATATACATATATATACATATATATATATACATATATATATATATATATATATATATATATATATATATATACATATATGTGTGTGTGTGTTTGTGTGTGTGTGTGTGTGTGTGTATAACCCCCGGATCTGATGAATAGTAAACAAATGATGATACCCACGAGACAAATTCACACATAGTACTATGTTCTCAAATTATAAAAAAGAAAATACATAAATTACATGTTCAGATGTTAGGAAATAATTGCTGAAATGAGTGGAAAAAAACCCTCTCAACTATATTTCGATGACAAGGAAATCTCTTTGAAAGAATAGATTGATTTCATCCTTTGGGCATTCACTTTGTTAATTAATTTAAATTCCCAATAAAATTTTGATCGAAACTCAAAAGGTTTTGTTCTCAATATGACCAAAACCATTATTAACACTGATCAAATATAAATAGTTTGATGATGTAATTGGCATTTTGATTACAATCACCGACAGAGTGTAATCTTGACTGCAGTCGATAAATACGTATTTCTTCCTATTATCGGTCATGTTATGTTGCTCACCTTTGCAACCTTATGGATGTGTTGATATATATATATATATATATATATATATATATATATATATATAGAGAGAGAGAGAGAGAGATGTATATATATGTATATATATATACATATATATATATATATTTATCTATATATATATATATATATACTTGTATTTCTTAACATACAAGAATCATTTATTTATATATATATATATATGTATAGGTGTTGCAGTGAGTGGGTAGTACTAGGGATTGCCATTATATTACACTAGTAAATTAAAGGTAATATAGACATGGTATAGACATGGTATAACCATATTCAACATCCCAAAAATCTTCCAATCAACATTATATACTTCCTAACATGCCCAAATAAATTAAGAATAGTACAATCTAGTAGAGCCATAGAGGATACCAACATAGGCAATAAACCAAATGCCAAATACCAAGGTCAACATGGAAGCATCCCTCAGAAAAACAATTAAGCATCTTTCCAGAGATAACTACGATACCTAGCTCACGTCCTATGACAATTAAGTTACAACCGCCATCAAAAATATTCACACTTCTGAATAATAAAACAAAATGAATACCTCCTCCAACTCACTGCAACACCAACAAGATTTTCATTGAAACTAAAATCCGAAAACACAGACAATCATTCGCCTGAGGAGGCCTAGAGAGATCAAAAACATGAACTAATTTGAGTAGCAAATCAACATCATGCATATATATATATTTATTGAATGAGACAATATCTGGAGAAAAGGCATGTTATTTCATTATAATTTGATTAATTAATTGACGGATTATTTAATCATTATGATATATATATTTCGAGAAAAAAATCCAATCTTCAGTATCATGTGTTTACCTTTAAGTATTTAAAAGTTTTGATTTCTATGGAAATCGAATTTCACATCAAATGTTTTGTCTCGATAGCAAAATTGGAAATCAGAAATGATTATTAATTAGAACCCATCGCGGATGTTCCGTTGAGTATCATAATTATTTTCTATTTGTGAAGGAATGAAAACTTGTTATGATTATTGGGAATCTAGGTTATCGTCTCGTGCTGAGTAAGAAAATATAGTATGTTTTATATGCAAAATTACCTATATATGCTTGCATGCATGTATAAAATTGAGAATACACGAACACATACACAATTGACCGTACGTATGCATACGTGCATAGTGTATATACGCTTATATACATGTACACAAATACATACACCTAGCTCAATACTCTGTCTTGCGTACGTCTACAAACGCGAAGTTCAGTCATATGCAATGAGAAAATTCAATAGATAATTAGAAAACTGGATTCTATTTTGTTTACTTTGGTTTGGGTAAATATTGTATACTAGTGGGAAGTACATCGACTTGGGTGCAGGTATATATATATATATATATATATATATATATATATATATATACTAATTCTCGGTGAAATATTTCATCAAAGAATACGGGTTTCTAATGACGATAACTTTTCCTGCAACTGATCAAATCAAAGATATAGATTACATAATAAATGTCTTAATCACTAACCTTTCTGATCGTTGACCACGAGGAAAAATTAATATAGGCTTTTGTTGTCAGATGAATATCGGTTGGTTTATTAAAATCTTCATCGTATGACTCACTGCGGAGTGGGTGTAGGGCAAACAAGAAAATGACAATTTAATTTTATGGTTGCTGGTTGCGTAACGATCTACCATGTACAAGATTGAATTGGTTCAACATGGAAACTAACAATTTACAAATGAAAAGTTTGGTCAAAGCATAAAGTGTTTCGTTTTTAATATGTTAATAAACATTCCAATTAAAGATCAAATAAAAAGACTTTGAACACCAAATCGATTTCTTGTTTCAAGAAGGATTGATCTCGGCTGCAGTTAATAGACCAGTTTTTTTTTCTTATTCTCTCTATATATATTTACCATCTACATGGTATTATTGGCTTTCTTTATGTGTAAACGTTCCTATTATAGAAACGCCATTCAATTATTTTTTATTTCGCAATAATATCTGATCAAAGTGTAAAATGTTTTGTTTTCCATATTGCAATAACCATTGCATCAATGGACAAAAAACAAAAAGTTACGTCACTGATGTCTGAATAACTGCTTCTTTGATCATGAATCATCGGGATAGGGTAATGCTGGCTGCATGTTGAGCACTAGTTGGTTGACTGAAAAAGGCACATGAGCTTTTTAGTTAACATAATCTCATTATTACAGTGGATGGGCTAACGGTGCACGGCATATAGAATAGATTTGACGTGGAATCAGAGCAAGTAATTTGCAAGGGAACACTTGGTTTTGATTTTCTTGATGAGTAATGACAATCGTTGAGAAAGACAATGTGTAATTATTTCCAATTTCCAATGTAGGAGTAACCATTCTGACAACCGGTAAATTCGATGATTTCCATGAAAACGCTGGACGAAATTGCATCGTAATGAAAAATATTTTAGTCACAGAAAATAGGGGTTAATTAATCTTACTACGATGTCGTTCTTTTATGAGTTGCAATCTCTTGGAAAAATGCTGCAACATGAAGCCACCAACAACGGCAATAGGGAGGATCGAAGCACCTGAGTTGAACAAAACCATCCAAAAGAAAGAAAGAGAAAATGAAATAAAATACACGACAACAGTCATTGAATGTATTCTCAAAAAGGGTACGTACTTCAAAACTATTTGAAAATCTTTCAGTACAGAAAGGAAGCAAATGAAGACTTAACATTCGAAGCAAATGAATACTTAACATTGGATATGGTCCAAACTGACGAAACAATTTTACTAAAAAAACCAAACAAACCTATTCCATCGAGGACAGAAAAAGGAACAGAACACACCATTTTAGAGTAATCACTTCCTAGAAGATACACTGCAGGAAGTGGAGAGAGCCATTAAGGAAAAAAAAAAGAAAGGAAATGGCTCTGGATCCGATCAACCTACTCCAAAAAGCTGGAAAGGCAATCAATGGGAAACTGGCCATTATTCACAGCTTATGCCTTAAACAAAGTAAAGTCCCAGAAGATTGGAACATTGCAATCGTAATGCTGGTATATAAAAAAACGAACCCAACAGACTTCATCATCTCCAGGCCCCAAATACCACTCTTTATCAAAGTGATCACCAACCGAATTAGCAAAACGTTAAATGAAAGATAACCATGAGAAAATGCTGGATCCAAAAAGCTACTCAACCATCAATCATCTCTATTTAGTAAGCTGACCAAGGAAGAAAACAGCATGATATAACATACCACTCACTTTAGCGTTTGTTGATTTCAACAAGGCCTTCCACTTAGTATGTGTATGTTTTAATTCGTTTTTCCAATCTACACACTATCTCCAGAAAGCCGCACTGGATTTTAATGGCTTCCTGTAGATGGATTGGAAATGAGTAACAGAAAAAATGATTCAATCATGAATTGGATCCAGGAATTTTCTTCACTCCTATACAACCTGTCCACACACCTCGAGAGTCATCGATGGATTTTTAGCGTGGTTCGTCAAGTCTTTGGGTGAGAAATAATTAACTAAAATTTGGTGTGAACCCAGGTTTTCCTTCAACAACGTGTGCGTGTACAATTTTCATATGTTCCAGCGATGCCACGATAATATAAACATCTACGACTAAAAATATTCATGCATGGATATACCCGAATACATATACTCGAATATAAATATGCGTTGCTTGGATTTGCAATGGCTGTATTGTATGTTTGTTCATTTGGTATCTTATCTTGGTTTGGCTCTAATTGGTGGTGGAATGACGATCTACAGGGAAATCAGCAAGCTGTCAGAAAGATAGCATTCGGCTCAAATCGAGAGATAAGATAAGACTATCCATTCTGAAACCGGGGTATGTACAGACTGACGCATGCGTAATCAACCAATGAACAGATACTCACACGTAAGCAATATATTGTTTGGCAACACCAACGTTCCGATACAAATACAGATCCATGTCTCATATATACGCATATAACTCGCTGGTTTAAAGCTTTACATATTCAGGCTGAAATGACTACAACTGACTAATAAATAATAATTTTTAATTTTTGACAAAGGATAAAAACACAGAACATGCAACCGGTAATTTTTAAAAAATACTAATTGGAAGTTTGTAATCGATAACATTTAAATGAAAATTGGTTGTTTTTGATGATATTTTTCATTCATATAAAATCATGGCATCATTATTCATTCATAAGATTATTTTCCAGATCGTTCAATGACTGCACACCCGTTTCCAAATAAATTACGTGATCAATCATTAAATAACAAATTTGATATCCAAAGATTCACTGAGGTGAAATTAGTTCAGTCCAAAATATGTAAATTCCAATATTTTTAGGATCAAATGACAAAAACTGTTTGTTTTTCATCATCATTATATAATTGACTCTTTGTAATGTTTCACGCCATCTTCAAGACCACTACTATTTGTCAACTTGCCTCCCCTCTACATTTTTAGATTATTGACTCATCTCGATCTTGGCGTTTATCGATTATTATGGGATGGAGTGAAAATATGCACTGTACAACATTAGATACCATGGCATACTTATCCATCTTAAACTCTATTTTGTCCATACGCTCTATCGCCAAAGTATAAACTGGTGACATGGTGACTGTAAGTGTAAGCATTTCTCTGATTGTTGCCATTAACATCAGGGAATGCGATGTTTCTCATAAATTGAATCAATTCCAATTTTTTCGCGGAAAACTTCTATCAAAAATCACTCAGTTGTAAGATGAGAAAAATACAAATTGAATCTGGACAATGCAGACATTCCATCTCAGATTCTCAAAATAGATTCTCGGAATATATACTCTCCCCGTCTCTATTAGAGATTATTTGGGGCTGGAAGTGGAAGTAGTGTGTCCCTTAGTTAAATTAAGTTGGCTTTTTGTTTTCCTTCGGCATTTCAGCTTCATTATCTATATAGTCTTATGTACATACTATTTATCTATTTTGGACCTAATAATAAGATTGAGGCTCCGTTCGTGCAACCCGTTAATTGTATTATAATGACAAATCTTTTAAAGGAGATACAAATCGAATTCTAATGATTGAGGGGGATCTTTCATTAATTTATCTAATTATGAATGCTTAGAAAACTGTTCTTATTTAGGTCACGTCGGATTGCTCAAATTATCTCTCAAAATGTGGCCCCAACGTGTTGTGTAGTTATTATCATTACTATTATTGTTGATATTATTCTTCAATCTCATACCAGTTGCCTGGTGGTAACCGCTGGAGTTTGAGTGATAGCAAGTCTCCTCAAGTCTCATGCCGTTCTGTCCTAGTTCTCATTGGCCACAGTAATACTGCTGTTTACAGTTTCCAACCGGTTGCCCAGTGGTCATTATTATTATTATTATTATTATTATTATTATTATTATTATTATTATTATTATTATTATTATTATTATTATTATTATTATTATTATTAGGAATCTCACACCAGTTGCCTGGTGGTAACCGCTGGAGTTTGAGTGACAGCAAGTCTCCTCAGGTCTCCAGCCCTCCTCTCCTCGTACTCATAGATCGCAGTAATTTTGCGATTTACAGTTTCACACCGGTTGCCCAGTGGTTATCGCTGAAGGCTGAGTGACAATAAGTCTCCTCAGGTCTTCAGCTAACGTCTCCTCTCTCTTTCGCATATCATGACAGAGCTACGATTCGTTGCAGTCCTTATATCTCTAGCACCTTCCTCAGTATCCGTCCAGTGCCCAGCAGTGCTGTGGTCTGTACGGTCTCTATCCTCCCCCTAATCCCGATCTCCTCCAGTCTCTCCCTCAGCGTTTTGGGGACAGTTCCTAGTGCTCCCACTATGACCGGTACTACCCTGGTTTTCATGTTCCACATTTTCTTTAACTCCCTTGCTAGGTCCTGGTATTTTTCCCTTTTCTCACCCTCCTTCTTCTTTACTCTATGGTCTGCAGGTACAGCAACGTCTACTATTTGGCAGGCCCTCCTTTTTTTGTCTACTATTACTAAGTCCGGCCTTCTTGCCTGGATGAGGTGGTCAGTTTGGATGTCGAAGTCCCACAGTAGTTTGTGGTTGTCATTCTCCAAAACTGCCTCTGGCTTGTGCTGATACCACTTTTCCCCATGGTTGAATCCCATTTGTTTACTTAGTTCCCAGTGTATCATCGTTGCTACTCTATCGTGTCTATGCTTATACTCCTTCTGGGCGAGTTGGCTACATTCACTAGTTATGTGGTTTACTGTCTCATCTCTTTCACCGCACATGCGGCATTTGCTGTTTGTCTGTGTTCTATCGATTTTTGCTTTTATGTAGTTTGTCCTTATGCTTTTGTTTTGGGCTGCCATGATGAGCGATTCTGTTTCTCTCTTAAGGTTTCCCTTTCGTAACCACGTCCATGATTTCTCGTCTGCTATATCTTTTATCTGTCTTTTAAACTCGCCGTACAATTTTTTCCCTTCCCACTTTTCTTTTCTAGTTTGCTGTACTGTTCCATTGTTTTCTACTTTATTGTTTGTCGCACTATCCCTCGCGCTCTTTATGATTTCTTCACTATTTGTTTGCACATATCTATCTAGGACTACTTTAGCTCTCTGGACACAATCTTCTATGCTGATGAGCCCCCTACCACCTTCTTTTCTCTTAACGTATAGCCTATCTGTATCATCCCTAGGATGTAATGCTTTATGCATCGTCATAAGTTTCCTTGTTCGCCTATCCATTGATTGGAGCTCTTCCTTTGTCCATCCTAGGAATGGTCCTGTATACCTAACTACTGACACAGCCCAGGTGTTCATTCCTTTTATTAGATTTCTGCTATTTAATTTGGTTTCTAATATTTTCCTTATCCTTCTGAGGTATTCTCTCTTAATTTTCTCCTTCATCTCTTCCCGTTTTATCGTGTCACATTCAAGGACACCTAGGTACTTGTATCGGTCTTGTGCAGTTAATGCCCTAATATTGTTGTTGTCCGGAAGTTCAATTCCCTCAGTCATTGAAAGCCTTCCTTTATGCATCACCATGATTGCGCATTTTTCTATCCCAAACTCCATTCCTATGTCCTCACTATATTCCCTTACTTCGTTGAACAGAGTCTCAAGCTCTCCCCTGTTTTTTGCAAACAATTTAATATCGTCCATGTACATTAAGTGGTTGACCTTTCCTTTTGTTTTAGAGAAGTGGTATCCTTTGCTGTTTCTCAGGATTCTGTTAAGCGGTATCATTGTTAGAACAAATAATAGTGGGGACAACGAGTCTCCTTGGAAGATTCCCCTTTTTATCCCTACCTCGGCTAGTTTGTCCCCTGCAGCTGTCAAATCTACTTTCCAGTCTTTCATTGAATTACCAATAAATTTAACCACCGGTTCGCTAATTTTGAACATTCTAAGGCATTCGAGTATCCAGCTATGTGGAATCATATCGTATGCCTTTTTGTAATCTATCCATCCCATTGCGATATTCTTTCTCCTTTTCCTTACTTCTTTTAAGATCATCTGGTCTATGTAGAGTAAATCGTTTGCCCCTTTGGTTCCTATCCTACACCCTTTCTGTTCTTCTGGTAGTAGCCCCCTTCTATCCATTGACATGTATATTCTCTCTGCTATTTGCCCGGTCAGGATTTTCCACATAAGTGGTAGGCAAGTGATTGGTCTATAGTTGCTTGCTATGTTCCCCTTCCCCAGGTCTTTTTGGATGAGGGTGGTTCTGCCTTTAGTCATCCATTCTGGTGCTTTGCCTTCATTTAGACAATTTTGGAGTAGGTGGGTGAGTCTGCCGTGTAACGTGGTGAACTTTTTGAACCAATACCCATGGATCCCGTCGGGACCCGGTGCTTTCCAGTTGGCTACTTTCCTAAGAGTATGTTTCAATGTGGTTTCATTCAGTACTATTGGTTCTCCCTTGTCTAAATTTTCTAGTTCTTTTCTCATGTCTCCTAACCATTGCGGTGTTACGTTATGTCTTTTTGGGTGCCCCCATATGCTATTCCAATAGTTCTTGGCCTCTGTGGCATCTGGTTTTATGTCCTGCCTTCTTTCCCCATTTAAATCTTGGTAAAACTTTTTCTCATTGTTTTGGAATGTGCGGTTTTGTGTGTATTGGGCCGATCTTAGTCTGTATCTTTTTAGTCTTGCCTCTTTAGCTAGTCTTTTCTGGTGTAACTCTTCGACTACAGTTGCGATGCCTTTTTGCGCTACCTTATATTTGTTATAAAGTCTTACTCGTGGTCTGTCTGTGTGTGGTGTATTTCTAAGCAGTACTTCGTCTCTCTGTAGTTGGGAGATCTGCCTTTGTAACCTTCTCTCCCAGTTGGGTTTCCCTTCCCCATTAGTACCCAGGTTCCTATCTTGTGTTGTGAAGCTTTGTGCTACCATTTTCGCCCCTGCATAAATTAGGTTGCTGAGTTCTAGGAGGGTGTCTGTTTCTA
>OY735240.1:2005000-2042500 GCA_963457665.1 Thysanoteuthis rhombus
TGGCAATGGGCAGGTCATGTTGAGAGTGGGAGACAACTGATGGACATCACAACTTGCAATATGGATCTCCAGTGATCAAATAAAAACCCAAAGGCAAAAGAATACAAGAACTACGCAATTTCAAAAAGCATTTCTTCTGCGACGCCCATGATAGGGTGGTCTGGCAAATCACCGAAGAAAAATGGCTATAATATTAGAGAAACTTGAAACTTACATCAACAGAAACAATAAATGATTATGTCATTAGTCTGATTGTACTAAATGAGCGTAGATATCGATGCGTATATGTACATATCCGTATCAACATAGACATGAATATGTATAAGTATATTTATTTCAACATCCTGAGACCACATGAGGCAACCGAGGCCTGCAAAATGTTAGATGGAGAGGCGAGCTAGAAGAGTTCAGGAAGTAGTGGCTCTGCGACGCCCATGATAGAGAAGTGTGGCAAATATTGGGGATGGTCTATGACCAACGACGGATGCTAACAGACTGATGATGATGATGATGATGATGATGATGATGATGATGATATCTCAACATAAATATGTTAAATTGATGTGCTGATCATATGTTTATGAATATTTATTTGTATTTTTAACTTTTCTGCATTTTGCATACATTAAAAAGAAAGTTCTCCTACCAGCAATTTGAATTGTGTTTGGATTACCTGTTACAAGTTCACCAGTCAACTATTGTCATTCTGACTCTTCACACAATATCCATTGAGTGACAATTTGTCCACGAGTATGCCCCACAGGTGTGTGTTGGCGTGTGTTTACATAGTTTCACATGGTAACTATAGTCGAATAAATCCAGATCAAAAATCCTAATTTTTCACTCCAAACATTATATGTGTTTTTCAACCATTAGGTTGAATTGATTTCAATTCTTTCTTGGATTACTTCCGGCTCAGTGCAGCTATTTGCATCGTGATATCATTTATGTTGATGGAGAAACAGCCAAATAATACAGTCTATCTTCCTCTCCGGAACGATTAGTTCCAAGCTGATCAATGCAATACGACATGGAAATTGTGTTGCTTCCCAAGGCCGAAGATCATTCCTCACATCCGATCCACACGACGTGTTCAATTAATCTAAGTAAATGTTTGAGTCATGTGGTCGTTGACTTGAAATTTTCCATCATCTTAAATCGTGAAAGGTTCATAAGACATGCCCGATGTGATGTTATCCACGACCGCTGATAAGATTCAACATTTGATCGACACCAAGACTTCAATTAATCAATGAGAACGCTTAAGACATGTGACCAATGAATTGAAAACCTTCATTCACTGCACGTATGATTACTTCCTTTTTTATTTAAGATACTACTCTCATTTGGTTGATTTGAAAAGCCTAATCCGAGATTTTGTTGGGAACAGTTGAAGTTAGAGGTTGATTACTATTCGTGGTGAATATCACTGTAGCTATGAAGTAATGCTTATTCTTTCATTCCACCTATAAAGGGATACATTCTGATTATACTTATTTTCCTGTCAAAAGTCACATTGCCGTGAAAACGATGGACTTATTATCTCACTGTGAAAGGAGCTAAGCTCGTGGAAAAAGTAAGTTCTTCTAATCTTGATGCGATCATTTTCTTAGGGCTGAATACGCTAAGTTATAAGAAAGATTTTTATCTAATGGTTCGCACTCAGGATTATTTAAAATCGGGTTCAAATAATTATTGAGATACAACCTTCACATAATGTTCAACATCATACGGAGGGATCATAATAGAAGGAAGTATGTTAAAGAAAAACAGGAGTCAATCATTGAATCCATTGGAAAAACTCAAATGGCAATGGGCTGGTCATGTTGCAAGAATGTCAAACGACCAATCGTCATTCAGATTGACAATGATCTCATGAGAGATCATAAGTGAAACGTTGGTCAGCATAATACAAGATCGCATGACGATATGAGCGAGTATTGGCTCTGCAAAACCAATAAGTGAAAGGTCTGGTTATCCTTGGGGAAGGTCCATGTTCTACTACGGATATTGAAAGGCTACTGCTGCTGCTGCTGCTGATGATGATGATGAGAGACGAACAGAAAAAGAAAAAGGTAAAGAGGAAGGCGACGTGAAAGAAATAATGAAAGACGGAACGAAAAAGAAAAAAGAATGAGAACTAAAAAGAAAACAAAAGAAGAAGAATAACAACAATGTGTAGTATCTATGGATTTTACGTTGGGTTTTGGTTCAAATATTCAACTGATGTTTCATCCATTCACAGCAGTAAATAATGAAATGCTTTAATTATTAAATATGTCACTGAATGTTTGAAAACAAAGTGGAGCAATTGAACAATGTGCTTCTCTTAGTTGTTAGTTCGGTTTGTAGTATGGTTTCTTATTTTTATTTCTCTTTAAGATTTTGATTTGTAATTTGATCATTCATAATTAGATATTTTTTAATTCTGCAGTTACCAATTCACTACCTTATCAAAGAGGGGTATTTAGGTTCTGTTTAATACCGGTATCTCTTGCCAAAGGCTTATTCAAACCCAGCCATTGGAGTGTATGTGCACTCCATGGGATTGAAATTACGGTAAAAATCATTTTCATGTTTGTAGTCATACCTCTATTGATTAGTAGCACTAATGTTAATATCAATCCTTCTTCCTCCGTCTGAGTGTGCATACCTGTCTTCCAGGCTTACTCATTTCGTCTGATCTTATCCAGTTGCTCATTGCCCCCTCCTAGCCTATCCATGCAATTTCCCTGAGTTGAACAAATAACAATCGGCTGCTGTTACAACAGTCAGCCGAAACTTGCTTTCTAATCTCGTACCTCTTTTCAATAATATAAAAAATGATACTGATATCAAATCGAAGTTCCCCCATTCATCTCTCACGTACCAATAAGCTGCATAGGATCAAATCTCACTGCCACTATTCCGAATTTCTCAGCCCCTCTACAGTTGTTTTAACTTTAAATCCAATAAAAGAATTTTGAAACATTATTGGCTTGGGGATTTATTTCAAACTCTCTTGGAAGGATGTATGAGTGAACAGTGGTCCAAGTTCAAAGCTTGGCTGAGACAGTATGTTTCTACTTCACACTAATGCGTTTAGGAAGGGCATGTATCTATACCCTCTTCTCTGTCAATACAATATGGCCAGCGTGGTACGATAAGGCTTATCGCATCTTCCCACGTTTCTTCACTTTGCAGAGACTTATGTCCTCCCGGTTAGCCTGATAAAGAAATCTAATGCTGTTATGTAGCGCTGGGTTTTTATATTCGGTACTTTCAAAGGTAACGGATGGATTTCCCTGCGTGAATATGGTGCTACATGACCTCAGTTGGCCACCAGAAACGTGCCATTTTGGGTGCTAGTTCTTAAACAAATACAATGTCAGTTGTCTATTTGACTCCAAAGGAGTAAAATGTCAAGTCCTATCTAACCTACCCCGCTAGGGTTTGCCTCTCTCTCTTATCTGTCTGTTAATAGAATCAATGGGACATGACTGATGACTTTAGTACATAGCTTTTAGTCCCTTCTCCTTCTTTACCCTTTTTTCTACTGCCCAAAGATATCGGTGCTATTATGTTTGATGCTTGAACAGGGGTGCAACCAAAGAAAAAAGACGTATCAAAACCAATAACAACTGATGACGTTTGATTGATGATTTGATGAGCGTTTCTATTGCAACTCAAAGCATGCATGAACCGATACACATTGGAGCAAAGAAACAACCCTCCCTAATTTAAATAGTAAAAAAAAAATCGTTGCTCTCCCAGACTTTCAAGAATACTGATGATCGTGCATTGGACTGAACTGTAGGAGGTTGGGAACAGGACACTGAGTCATGTGAAAGTGAGAGAGGATGAGTGAACGCTGTCTCTGTGAGGGCTCGTTAAAGGCCAGAAATAGTGAAAAATACGCTCCCTCTCAATGTCAAACAGAAAGGTCAGATCATAAACCATTTAGTTTAAAATCATATATAATAATATGAGTCCAACTGGCTGTATAATTATAGTAGACTGGGAATGCTATATCACCGCTTCTAAATAATTACAAGGAATGGGTTATTGTTCCTGCAAGTAAGCAGGAATGAAAAAGACGCAACTTTTGATTTCTTGCCAATTCTTGTTAAATGCATAGGTCAATTTGTTCACCTCTCTGTTGCCGAGTACCTATCTTTCTATCACATTCACTTCATTTCAATATATCTGCCTCTTTATCGGTTTATCTATTTGTCTATTTATATTAGTCTGATCCTGTCTATCTATATACAAATCGATCTCTTGGTGAAATATTTGTCTAAGATTCTACCTGGTCAATATCATACATTTTATGCTGTACAACCTGAGACAGTAACAAAGAAAAAACAACATACCTACAATGAAGTAGTGTTAATCAAAGCATGAGTGTTATTCATTATGGAAGGCCTAATTCTGGCCAGCGATCACCGTGTATTGGTTTGGCAAGGAGAGGGACATGTCAAAATCAGACCTTGATGGCCGACTCTGCTGAACCACTTGAAGACAATATACAAACAAAATTTTCGGTCAGTTGATCTAAAAATGTCCAAAGAAAACACACATACACACATACACACTCACATACACGCAATAACTTGCCATTTAATAGCACTGAACCATAACTTCAAATTTTGTCTAATCTTCATTGATAAGCCTATTTTTCCAAATATATGGACCCATGACCTGAACACACACACACACACACACACACACACACATATATATATATATATATATATAGATGGATAGATAGATAGATATAACTGTATTGCTTGCATCCTGCTATAACTTGAAAGTTGTAATGGGTTGATACAGGTGAAATGACTCAACAGAGCTGTGAAAATATTGGTAAAATGAAGGAATAAGCTGATTCCATGACAATAGACTAGGTCAGAGAGACGCTTGGTAAAAGAAAGAAGAGTCAATTACTGAATTAACGGTCACGTACTCGCTTTTTTAGACTTGGTGTAGACAAAAACAACGAGGAAAATTGTTGAAGAAAACACTTTTTCTCTCAGAGACCTTTCTTTTTTTGGACCATATTTGATTTTCACCTACCCAGATATAAACACCTCTCATATCGCTCCTACTAAACAACACACATCACAGGTATATCCCTATTTCTTTTATAATATATATCATGTAAACAGCACCAATTTTCTAAGCACCGCTGCAAGTTCCATTGAAAATATTGCTAGCACCCGTCGAAATGCATCGAAATACATGCTGATAAAAAATTGTGATGTAATAGCTGCTTCCTCTTGTTTTTTTCTCTTTACTTCCCGATAGTCAATCCCATCAACATTCAGTCAGATCACCTCACATCAACAAAACAAACACATATATTCGATATCAAATTGTCACTATGAGAACTATTTCCTGCAAAGCAATATAACTTGAAAATCGACTCAAAATACTCAGAAAGTTAAATGACCAAATGCACTAGCAACTGAGAGCAAACAGGTATTCTCATTCGGTTGAAAATCGTTGTACGATGTAAAAGTAAATGAGTCTTGCAAAGAAGATTGAATCTACCTTGTAACAATCAAATCATCATTGAAACATTGCAGTATCCTTGACAATGATAAACTAATTGAGCATTAAGAATTTTTACCAACGGCCATAATGGTAAGTGAAGCAAATCCTCCTACTCCAGAGTTTGAAATCGTTTCGCTGATTCCAATTTACGCACTGCTAACGACTCCGCCACCGACACTTCCATCATTGCCATCGTAGAACTGAATTCATCGAGTATCAATAAACCTGTTAAATTCATTGCTTTCTGTTCTGTAATCTCAGACTAAAATAACCCGCATTAGATTCCTCACCCCTTAAGAAAAACATTTTCTTTGTGTCAATTTATCTCCTACTTAAGATCGAAGCCCAAAATCAATATGTCGGTCTCTTATTGTTTATTTTATTTGATTGGCAAAGACAACACTTATTCAACTTGATATCGACGCTGAGATCAATATTTTTGACTGTTAGGGTTTATTTTGTTTGATTGGTAAAGAAAACATGTTGAGATCAATAGAGGTATGAAGGTGGCGCCATGCTGATCGTTATAATTACTCTAGGACAGACATCTAATTAATACTTGCTTACAGAACAACTTACAACACAGACAGAGATTATTGATAATCAATTTATATTCAAGGCCTGCTGCGAGGCATGAAGAAGTGATGTAAAAACAGTTCTATCTATCTATCTATCTATCTATCTATCTATCTATCTATCTATCTATCTATCTATCTATCCAGCCACTTATCCATCTATTCACAACTCTTTAACTGACTGGTTAATCTTCTCGTCATATTAACAATGTCATTTTGTCCAAGTGTACCGACATAAGCTCCTATCTATCTCAGTCTATGCATACATGCCTCCGTTTATTTCTGTATTCTATCTATTTAAGTATAGAATCTGCTAATGTTCATATCAATTAATCGTCAACATTTAACATCTTTCTCCTTTTTTCTCAGTCCACGAGTATCTCTTTTGTTACACATAGTATGTTAAAGCAGGAGCATGGGTACGAGCGAACTGAGATCAGTATAAACTGGTACGTATTAGATCGGCGCCAAAGTTCCAAGCGCCATCTTTTGCCTGGTTTAGATCAATCTTTCAATTCATATTGGAATTCATCTTAGTCTGTGCAATGAAACAACTCTCATAAACTGTTCAGGGGATTCAGGAAATATTCAGGAGCTAAGAAAAAGGGTTCATCATCGTTCAGCGTTAGATCACTGTTTATTATTTTTTAGTTGTGACAAGTGAACTTGATCGCTTTTTGGAATAAAAAAATGGATTCATTGCTAGAATCAAGATCAGAAACCTATTGATACAACCCAGTCAGTTGCCAGAATCTCAACATAAATGGGATCTACTCGGGAGGGATTTTTTTTTCTGTACAAATGTTTTGCACCAATATGAACCGATATCATACAAGGTTACGATGAATAATTCGCCAAAAATTCGTTCGTTTTAGCTTGTACCCAGGAAAGACAAAGGATTGATGAGTTGTAGTAGTGGGAACGGCTGGACTTGATAGGAATGATTAACTGGACCGACATCATCCACAGGTCCTTACGGCACTTGGTCAGCCCGAACTGCCACGCATCAGTACACAGAATAAGTTCAATGTATCCGCTAGACCAATCAATTTTCGTCCCTTGTCTCGATCATCACAACACAACTTGCGTGGTAAATGTACCGAACAATTTCAGATTTAGAACAAATACACAAAAAAAACTTCGTGGCAGGGTGATTCGCAAGTGTATATCAGTTCTAATTTGTGTTATTCATTTACAACAATCTCTATGAAACCTGCAAGAGGAGGAAAAAAAAAACTAAAGCCTCCGTTAGTGCAAGAAAATCCAATTAGTTTTTTTTTTAAAAATTTGCAACCAGTGCATCCTCCCTATAGTCGCCTATGGAGCTGAAATATGGAACCCAACCTGACCCTCAACCTGACACCATGCAACTTGCACATGAGAAAGCCATACTCAACGCCACATAGAGATATCACAGAAGAGTGCAGTCTATTAAAGAAAAAAACAGGGGTCAAGGATATCATACAATCGATTAGAAAACTCAAATAGCAATGGGCTGGTCATGTTGCCAGAATATCAGACAACTGCTGGATATCATAACCTACAACGTGCAAAACTATGGCTGGCAAAATATTGTATGGCGAAATAGACAAATTCAGAAAGTATTATCTTGGCAACGCCTATGATAAAGAGGTCTTGCGAATCGCGGAGAATGTCTATGTTCAACAACAAGCGTCAACAAGTTGATGATTATACACTACAATACAGCCGTGCCAAAACATCGGTTTACATGTATACATACTTATATATCATGAGAAAGAAAAAGGTTAGGTTACCATGTTAGGCTTCTGTTTTTACCTCTTGCGAAAAGAGCGTTCTGCATTTCCTCTCTAGTTACTGGCTACTGAGTGACATAAAACTAGCCACTGGATAAAAACTTCACCTTGTTCGACTCTACTATCCGTTAAACATCGAGATGTCCGTCAAATTTGCTTTTGTAAATTTGTCCGTACTGTTATCCTCCAGACCATCTCCTGAATCGAATATATATATATATATATATATATATATATATATATATATATATATATATATATATATATGTGTGTGTGTGTGTCTGTGTCTGTGTCTGTGTGTCTGTGTCTGTGTAAGTTACAATACATAGGCAGTTCCGAGTGGCAACTCAACAATTACAGACATAGGATTGGGTCACAAAACAATCGTAGCCCACTTCCCGTAAAACTACACTTTCGCACACCCGACCACAATTTTGCAACCAATGCTAGCTTTAGCATTATAGAAAAAATAGAAAAGACTACTCCAATTGACATAACTAAAGTTGTAAAGAAACACGAAGATATGTGGATCAACAAACTCAAAACCCTATATCCTAATGGATTAAACATTAAACTTAACAACCCTCATCACGCAGAACCCTAATACACAAAACTCCTACCAATAATATCCTCACACCCACATCTAAGATACATTCAATAATGGAAGCTTCAAAGTCACCCAGACCCATAGGAAAAATTCACCTCAGCCAGTTATAACTCCTACCCAAATCATAGCCAACAGATTTTTGATATCTTATAAGGTTGAAACCTATGTAGCTTCTTGACCTACCAAAAAATCCAAGTCCACATCACTCCACCCTACCCTGACATAATCTGCCCTCCCCAAGACCAACTGCTGCTGCTTATCCAAAGACCTGATACCTAACTGGACATTCTCCCACTCAGCAGGAGGCCTCCAGCAGCCCTTATAACATATTTTACCCACAAGGCATAGCTCCTGATAATGGACTCTAGTTCCACAAGGGAACTTTAAACACAAACTCACTAAGAACATACCATTGAAGATGGGAAGAATCCCGAAACATGTCTGGACAATTTTACATCTAAGAATTAATAAACCTTACCTCTAAACACTTTACTCCGGAGTCTGTCTCACTTTTTACAGTACACATTATATATATATATATATATATATATATATATATATATATGAGTGTGTGCTTGTGTGCACACGTGTGCATACATGTGTGTTTGATCATGTGTATGTGTGTGTATCAGTGTATTTACTTGAATGCATATGTATGTGTACATCTCAGATAAGTTTCAATATGATATAACGCAATTTATAATTCACCCAGCTCACTATATATGCCTATTTCTCAATACAGACCAAGATGAGTATGTATCAACGATACCATATTGCACACATCTGCAATACACAAAAGTATAAAATTGTAATGAGGAGTAGTACTGATCACTTTTTGGAAAGCACTATCATACTTTTTTGATCATGACCAATGATGGTCGGAAGATCTCGAATCACAAACTCCAGAACATTTGAAAAAATCTGTTTACATCAATGGTTTTTATGCAAACTACACGCACACACACACATATATATATGTATGTATATATATATATATATATAATTAATACTTACGTCATCCATAGACTGCTGTTCAATTGTATTACAACTCTTCAGACTATCCAATATCCTTTCCAGTCTTGCTAGGTAGGATCGAAACATTCGCTCCAGACCCAGAGACCGACATTTGCAGCTGCTCAAGGCAGAACTAGATAAATTTTAGCAAAATATTCACTAAGCACAATATACAAATATAGGAAAGAAAAGATTGATATATGGACACACACGTGCACATACACACAGATAGATGTATAGATAATGATAAATGGATCCAACACTAAGCAAAATCATGACGGTATACCATACTGAAAATAAAACAAAATCAGTTTTCAAATGCGTTATCAATTTCAGCTTTGTCACTTTCTGACCAAATATCGACCATAACCCCCCTTTCATCGCGTGAACTCATAAGAATATTGATTAAACATTTATTAAAATTTCATTTAATTAAAATTTACTAGGGAATAAGAGCATGTTAATTGTGTTTCTCATTTATGTGCTTTTTTTCTTTCATATTAACACCAAAACAAAATCATACATATAGAAATCAGTTATCATAATATAGGAGTCACAATGAATTGAGATGTGCTTCAAGTACAACGCATTGAAGATCCAGCATAAACACGACGTTCTACTAGGTTATGGGATGGATTAATGTTCATTTAAATTTTAGATTTATCTCGATGTAAATAATTTAGAATCACCAATGCATTTGGACTGCTCCGTCCTGATATTGTTCACAACAAATTTCTTATTGTTCATCAGACGAAAAAAGGGACTCAATGATCTCTTAAAATATGTGGAACAGCGATGGCAGAAACTGACTTTTGTACTTAGAACGTTTTTTGATTATGGCCTTCTTACAACCCGTAACCACCAATGTGATTTGATTTTTTTAATAAATTCTCTGATGTTTCGGACTTCTCTTGTTTCTTGAATGTATTCTGCTGTCTTGTTGTCTATCCATGTGAGGTCAAGCATATTTTTTTCGTGTGCAAATTGTATGATTCTCAGAGTATCTGTTCTTTGACGCCCTTGGGCTGAGAAGTTGATCAATGTCCGGGACTGTACCCATCCCGGTACCACTGACCAGCATGCTCAGGCTCGTCCTGAGAGCATCAATAAGATCTGCCCTGTGAACCACGTCAAGCTTGCCCTAATGACTTAGAGTGAACTCACGTCAAGAGTTACAGAGCCTTGAACAACAGGATTCGTCCTGTGGACATAGTCCAGCTTGTCTTGGCCTCCTTGCAAAATCATGCGCAAGGAATCGGGACGCCCACTCTGCCTGTAAGTTGTCGAACGTGTTTGGAACCCACCTTAATCTGACCACTAGTCATATTTGCAGTCGTAGGGATGCAAATAAAATAACCTCAGTTTGCAATTCCGTCTTTTGGTTTTGTTTTATGCTTCTGTTTGAATAACTATCGAATTTAGAGTGAAATTTTAAGAAAATATTTCGATAATGATAAGAAAAAAATTATTCAGTATTTATTGGAGTCCAATTGGGAATTCTGATTGAAAGAGGGGTGATTTTTTAACATTGTTCAATAGTCTCGGGTAGACATTCACTGCTTGTTACTTTTTTATATAATTTAGCTGCATCCTTCCACCCCTTTCCACTTGGTTTTTCTGAGGTCTTGTTTTATCATCTATTCATGTATATGGTCTCTTCTTTCAAGGAGGGGACAAAGGACTTTCTTAAGCACTTGACGATTTTCTTTTCTTTCAACAAAATCCTGGTTCGTGGCATTATTATGATCGAATTTGGCATACAATAAGGAATTTTACTCCTGCAAATCTCTTCTTCATGTGCTTCAGAGAGAGAGAGAGAGAGAAAGAGAAAGAGAAAGAGAAAGAGAAAGAGAGAGCAAGCAAATAAGAATAGGACTAAGAAATCACCCTTCCTCCATCAAAAAATCCCATTCGGACTTGGATAGGTACTAAGTTATGATACACAAAATATATTTTTAAAAAATTAACTTCAAGTTCTGTGGGTAACGATATTTCATTTCTCTCTCTCTCTCTATATATATATATATATATGTATATATATATATATATGTATATATATATATATATATATATATATATATATATATATATATATATATATATATATATATATATATATATATATATATATATATATATATATATATGCATTTATCTATCTGAAGCCCATGTACAAGAGATCCGCAAGAGTTGAATCTAAGGTCCTTTTTGCATGTCGAATTCAATTATAATAATCCTGCTGAACTGTAACTTGGTAATAAATCGTTTCCAGAGCGTAAGGAAATACCTTGTCCCGCTCCCCAAAAGAGAAAACCATCTAGCTAATGAATCAATGGTTCAGAAGAACCAAGTAAACGGGGTTGGAAGGTATGGCCAAATTCCATAATCAAATTAATGATAGTTAAAGTTTACCGAAGACTTTTGAACTAAGAATGTTAACAAATCACCCATTCCTTCAACCAGAATTACCAATCATTCTAAGATAAGAATTAAGTGATCTTGTTTTGATTTTTCAATTAATTTCGAAATATTTTTCACAGAATTTATTTCTATATACACACACACAAACAAGGATATGCACACACACACACACACACACACACACACACACACACACACACACATATATATATATATATATATATATATATATATATATATATATATATATATATATCGTTTCAACCATTTGAATATGATTCATTTCGTAATTTAAAGAAAAGCTCACTGATGGGAGCCCTATGGTATCAAACGTAGTAGGTAGTGTATCAACACAGATAATTTCTCCTGTTTGATTCGTATTCTTAAAGATGATATCAGACACTGGTTTGCATTTGGTTTGAAATTGAATCCGACACGACAAATTCAAAACTCACATTGGTGAACATTTGATAGAATTGAGACGAACACCGTTTGTTGCTATATTTACTTATCCCTTATCGTTGAATACGTTTTTGGGTAATCAACATTGGTAAGTCCGGTTTTAAAATGAAAAACAATGAATAAATGAAGTAAACCATGAAATAACATCCATATGCAATACATTCTGATAATAACTTATACAAAATAAACTACATGTACGACATGAGCTATATATTAAAATCACAGATAAAAGGAAGGTGTTGTTTAATCAACACTGCTGGGGAGCCATTTTCTCTCTGTTCTGTTTTCAGAATCCCCAAAACAGTTTCATAGTAAACAACTGATGATCCAAACAAGAAAAAAATGATACATTGCACAATAATAACAAAGTAAACATATAACAGTGAGGGGCAATCAAGAAAATCTCATAAATTGCATTGATAGATATTTGGATATACGGGTCTGGAGTGATACAAAAAAGATTGAATGGATTTTTTATGTCTAGTGTTTACAGCTGTAAGGTTCTATAAACTACACCCCCCTATATATATATATATATATATATATATATATATATATATATATATATATATATACACATATATATATATATGTGTGTGTGTGTATATATATATATGTATATATATATATGTGTGTATATATATATATATATGTATATATATATATGTATACATATATATATACATATATATATATATATATATATATATATATATGCATGTATATATGCATGTATATATATATATGTGTGTGTGTGTAAATAAACAAATTGATTTACAAAGACATTATGATAGTGTTCTTAAACATCAAAGAATAATATGAATGTACAGGAACATATTTTCAATGACATATACATTATTTCTCACGCAAACCGATCCGGCCCTGAACATTTTTCTTCGTTTACTGCCTATTTACCTCCAAGTCACAACGGACATCTATGAAGAAATTTAGATTGTTTTTGTCGTATACATCATCTGCTTATTTCCCTCGTCACGTTAGGTTTTGATTCTTCCCTTTGTGACTCTCCATCTATCCCAACACTTCCATCTTGTTCTCTTTTAGATTTTCCTATCCATCCTTGAGATTCTGGTTCGTTGTAATTCTTTTTTTACAAATACTAACAAGACATCAGCTTAACGGAAGATACAATTAAGGCCATAAGAATCTCAGCAGAATGATTGCGTGGTGATTGCAACATTCAGGATTGAGGCATTCTTCAGTATAACTAAAAAGTATTATCGTTGGTTTTTATTACAATATTCAGGGGCTAATACTCCCATTCTTATGATTATTCATCACGAGATTATCTGCATCTTATTATAGTTGCTTTTTATCACAAAACTCTTCGTGGTGAATCAGCTAATTCATTCCGCTTGGTTTTCCTCACCTTGTCTAAGTAAGCAAACAGCAGGGATAATTATGAACATTTTTGATCAATCTTGATAACATAAGAGTTTCTAAAAGATGGCTAAGAATGAGATATATTTTTTATAATCTAAATATATCGGGTCTATTCACATCATATTGCGAATGTTATCAGAGGTTTTATTATCAAATGCAAATTCCTCATCACTTAATACATCATCCTGTCAATTTTCACGATTGCGTCACACCCAAACCGATTTAAATGTCTGTGTGCGCACACGTGCGTGCGTGTGTGTGTATGTATTATGTCTTTAATTCTTCATTATGAACGATCGCTTTGTAAATAAATGAGTAGCTCCTTATCTGCAAGTAAGAAGTCGGTATCTAGTCAGTGTGATCTGAAATGTTATCTGCATATATATAAAAAAATTGCATTGAATTATTTCTATACTCGATTTTAAAATTAGATCAAAATGTATTGTTTCGCCAAAACGATGTGAATAAAACAAACATATTAAAGAGAAAGGGACTGCCATAGAAATTGAACCTGCAACTGATATGGCTGCTGCTTCAGCGTACCGAGAAAAACTAGATGATACAATCATAGTTATACTGAAGAATGCCTGAATCCAGAATGTTGCCATCAGCACACGTTCATATATATATATATATATATATATATATATATATATATATATATATATATATATATATATATATATATATATATATATATTCTTTATATATATATATATATGTGTGTGTATGTGTGTGTGTCTGTGTGTGTATGTGGTTTTCTTCCGTAGATGTGAGGGGATCTGACAGAATATTGCTAAAAGTGACAATTGGAAAGTGAGGAGAAAAAAATGCCACATCCTGTCAGCCAATTCCTTGTTTGTTAATAAATACAACACATTACAACATTAGTATTCAAGGGATTGGCCATTTAGGAAATAGTATACTCACACCAGTATCACCACTTTGGGGGAAAAAAAGAAGCTCCACCCATCATCAAGTAGAAAGATATAAAAAAAACCTCCCTTCTTACTGCCCTCTGTATATCCTCAGCTATCATTTAAATGCTAGGCATCACCTCTCCGTTCTGATATAAACAAAGAGACGGTCCAACAAACCTTTCTGAGAACTGACCTTTTTACGTTCTTTCTCTCCCCACCCATTTCCATTTGAGACGTGCCTTAACATTCACCGACCTTCCTTCATCGCAGAACATACTTGACTCTCATCTCCACGGACACAAATACCTCCACCTCTGCCCTTACTAAACAACCTGCAACAAAAAATACACAGTTTGCTCTGCACCGCTGCATATTTCCCTGAAAAAGATAGCTAACACTCGTGGAAAAGCATAGGAACATGCACACAGGATAATGAAATTCTTTGAGATGTTATACCTGCTTTCCTGATTTTTTTTCTTTTCGCCTTCAATCTGACACTTACATCCATACCCCCTACACTCACAAACATATGCATGCTTTAATATTTTACATATGTTTATCGATTTTCTCTCACCTAGATTCTGAATGCATTAAACACCTAAAAAAGACTGATTTTTACAACAACCAAAATATAAAGTAATGTAAGTTTATATAGATTTTAGAAGTAAATCAAGCATTTGTTTGTCATCGTCAAAAAGTATCTGAATGCACCAAATACCTGAAAAAAGCTGGTCAGTACAACTACCAAAATATAATGTGGAATAAGTTCATGTAAATTTTATAGATAAATCAGGGATTAATTCGTCATTTTAAAAAAAAGTTATCAATGCACCAAACAAGCAAAGAAGGCTGGAGAGAGAGACAACAAAATGTTCCGTTGAATGGCCAAAGGTCCAAAAACTGGTCTAAAATTTCATTAGAAAAGCAGAATTGGTTCATGTCAGATAAGAAAAAACTTCCAGCATTCCACAAAGATTCATTTAAATTTAATCAGAACTTCCGTTGATGTAGTGCCGACGAACTGGAAAACTGAGAGACGGAGAAACAAACATTGGCGAGTCCAGAACCTTAACCCAACTTGATTGCTCTTGATTTATCATTGGCCAAAGGAAGCAGCCAGAGTTAAAAGTACATACTAGTAAATAATAGAAGAAATATGGTCATAGGTTAGAGTTGATCTATTCTTGTTTTTCCTGTATTTTATTTGTGGAACAAAAAACGCGGCTGGTGAGCTGATTTGTGATGGTGATGTGAAAAAGAAGGCACTTAAAGTCTTGGATGAGGAATAAGAGAGGTTCTTATATAGTCCCTCTTTTTTTCATTTCCTTCTTTTTCTTCTTCTCGTTCTCACTCTTATTCTCCATTTCCTGTCCTTTCCACTTATTCTTTCAGCCCCCGTTGTTTTCTTCTCCAACCGTACTCATGGAGACGGTGATAGCATTGCAAATAGATGACGCTGGTTGGGTCTTCAATGAGAAATGATGGCCCGTACTGTCAGTATCAGACAATTCGTTGGTTTGATCTATGGCCAGGAGTGAAGAATCAACAGCTGATCCCCTTTTAAGGGGAGTGTTCGTTACCATGAATAAAATTACTTCCTTCTTTTCCTATCGTAGCAGGCCCTTAACCCATTTGAACAATGGGGAGGGTTGTATTTTATTGCCGCAATCAGAAGTAGGTAACTGAACTGATGTCATGCTCTTTGTGATGATAACGTAAAGAAAAGGGACTGGTCACTCGTTGGATGAGACTTGGTACAAGTTGAACCTGTCTACCCAAGAAGTGTGTACCCAAGCAACCCCCATGGCCATGTTTTGAATCTGCCACTAGAAGTTTAGTGATCCGCCAATAAAGTACTTTAATTCGGTTTCAGACAAAAGTTTCTGGGGTATTTGACAAGTTTATGATCAAAAATATATCGTCATATTTTCTCCATCGTTAAAAAATGGTGGAAATCAATCGACTGCTGAATTTATTTCATAACAGTACGAAAGAAATGATCTCAAATATGGCATTTTCTTTTGTTCAGCGATGGTCAGTTCTCAAGATTTTCCGTTCAAAGATGTGCAACATTACTTAGCAGATATTTTGATTTGTTTGATTTTATTTTTAGGATAAAATGTTCGGCAGTTAAACTAATATCATGCAGAGGAAAGAGTTGGGCGAGAATCAGGAATCAGCATTAGTAAATAACACGTGGCCTTGTGCTCCAATTGTATACAGACAAACGAAACAGAGCTTTACTTAACCCATTTCTTCTTTTTCTGTTTATTCTAGGCTGACAGAAACAAAGTAAGTTGTATTCTTGTAGGGTTAAAGAGGAACACGAATCAAGGATTGACATAAAGCAGAGAGCCCTCCACTTTATCCTATAACTGTAACTGCAAGTCTTAAAAGTACTTCTTCTTAAAAGTGCTTGGCTGATTTATTGATATATGTTTGATGTGTTGTATTTTATTTGTGGAACAAGAAGTAGGGCAGCTTAACTGATCGCATCGGAATGGCAACGATCATGCAAAGCGTAATGGGTTGGCCAGGTCTTGAATGAGAAATGGTAACATGTGCTGTCAGTATCAGACCATTTCTTGGTTCAGAGTTCCAGAGTAAAGTATTTAAATTTGATCCATTCTTTTCCTTTTCTTGTTTATACATTGCTTTCACATGGTAATTTTCACTTTCATCTTTTTCTTTTTATCTCATTGTGTTCTTAAACATCGAGGATTCTATCTTTTTTTAATTCTCCCTCTGGAAGTAAACGAAAAAGATAAAACTCCCTAAAAAGTAAACTTATGTCAAGACAAGAAGAATCTTATTCGTTATTGGTTGGACGTCAATGATATTCATGGTCCATGTATCAATCAATGAAAGCATAGATTTATCCACGCAGAAAAAAAATTAAGAGGGATGAACACTGAGAGAATGTGGAAGCCAAAATTATGAAAAGAAAAGAAGGGATATATTTCTCAATTCTAATGCCCGATTATCTTCAAAAATCGATCAACGAAAGAAAGAAAAAACAAACATAATTTTTATCAAACATAACGTTGACCCAGAAGATAAAATCTGATCAATGCAATGATATTTTTCTTTTTTTCATTTTACATTGTGATAATTCATAATCTCCAACTTTTTTTCTCCCAAATTTTTAGATGTTTTTGATCAAATATTTCTCGCTTTTATTTCTTTTTCTTATCATTTAAATGGCAACCATCATTATCATTGTCTTTTGAAACTAAACGAATTTGCATTCTCTTTATATCCCCACGAACACCGAGCAGAATTGAAAAGAAAAAAAGAATATATGAACACGATTGGAGAAAGAAAGCCATTTCAGAAAAAACAGAGAACAGCTAACTAAATGTAGTATGTTTGACATTATCGACTGGACACCAGTGAGATCTCCGATTCACTTATAAATCAGAGAATTCTGAAGAAACATACATTTCCCCCCGCAGACAAAAGAGTAGGACATTGCGCAGGATCCGAATGGTGGATAAAAGAGGAACAGATCAAGATATATATTTATCTATCATTCGACAACCTCCAAAGATCAACAAAATTAAAATGAAGACAGCAAACTTTTTTCATGAATCCATCTATTTCTTTGTATATATATATATATATATATATATATATATATATATATATATATATATATATATATATATATATATATATATATAATGAGTAATGATTCTCCTTTGTGATTTCACATATTTTCTAACCACTCTACTTTGAGCAATTAAAAAACTTATACACGCGTTCGTCGTATATTTTAATACTGTTCACACACACACACACACGCACACACACACACACACACACACACACACACATATATATATATATATATAAAAGTAATCAATAATGATAAAAGAAAGAATCACGCACGGACACACATACACACACGCACACACACACACACACACATATATATATATATATATATATATATATATATATTTATATATATATACATATATGTATATATATATATGTGTGCGTGTGCGTATATATATATATATATATATATATATATATATATATATATATATATATTTATATATATATATATATATATATACATATATATATCAATATATGTGTGTGTGTCCGTGCTTGCTCCTTGCTATTATCATTTCTAATTACTTTTGTTATTTCTCCATGTTCCTCTGATTCCTGTCGTCTACTACTATAATTCATTTTTTAGGCTTCAGAGAAGAGTGATATATCAATGAATGAATAAATGAATGACTGTTTTAGTTATATTTAAGTTACTTAGATTAATTGTAAGGATCAAAACGGCAGTAGTACAGAAGTAGATTAGATGCGAACAGTTTCGTCATAACAAAGTATTCAAATATTATTATTGAAAATGACGCCAATCTTTTCTCAGTATTTCACGCTTCATATCCTAATCATTATAATACTCCCTATTATTCTTATTGTTATTAAATATGATTGCCTTATCTGTGAAAGGCATTATCTAGAACTCTGGCCAGGACTAAAGATTAACCTTTTCTTTTCCACGGGTGAGATGTGTTGTGCCATTGACGAACTACTCGTCTTAGCAAGTTGTCAGTCAGGTGCCACACATAATCCATTTTACTTGCATCAGTAAAGAGCGAATGGTTAAACCACATATTTTGCTGTTAGTATGGAATTGACCACCATCATAATCCTCATCATCATAATTATCAGTCTTTAGCGTCTGTTGTTGGACATACACCTCCGTAAGAATTCACTAGACCTCTCTATTATGGGCATTGCAAACTGTCTATTTTGTCACACCATCTTATATTATATATATTATGATATCTGGAGATCCAAATCGTGAATCGCGATGTTCAATGGTTATCTGACATTTTTCTAACGTAGCAAGCCAATTGCAGTTTGAGTTTTCTGATGGTATCCCTATTGCAGAGTCTTCTCTAAGATACAAGGCTGTTTGTGTTATTTCATTGTGATGTTTACCATTATTCTCTCATGTGCAATTTCGGATAAATCCGATGTTCTAACACCATAGTTGACTATCGGTGCTCTGGTTGTATACATTTCTTTTTAAAACTTAGAGTAATTGCCAGCTTGATTTTTTCTTTTTTTGAAGATTTGATCGATATTCGTTTTCTTTGATGGATGTAGTGGTCTTTTTTTCAAATTTTTGTTTGGGTGCGTTTTTGATTTGGATTTTAGTGTCTTTATCTTAATCTTGTCCGTTGTACATTTCTTTTGTTGTAATGGTGTCCATGCGTGGTCCATATTTCTTGCTCTCTTTGGCATTTGGTGTCAAGATGAACTTCAGTGAAACAAATGTCACGGACTGCAAACATGCTGAAGACAAAGACACAGAAATTCTAATCGATTATGGGGGTAGCCTAAGATTATCATTGACGTTCGCTGAAGGTATATGAGGAGTGCCAGGAAATTGTTTTCTGTTCTATTTCTTCCTATTCTGTTATTGAACAGCCAATCTTTGTCTATCTTCTCTCTCCCTGCACGTTTATTAAACCACTCAACATTTCCCTCATGTTGTCGATGAATCCAATCACATGTAGAGAAAACCAGTAAAATATCATGGGTACTTTCCAAAAACTCATAGATTCTTCGAATTATCTTTTACTATTTTCTTTTTTCTTTTTAAAAATTGATTTATTATCCAAGAATTCGATAATTGTTGTACACATGTAAGAGCATCATATGAAGTCGAGATATCATTTCAATTCTGTAAGTTGAATCCAAACATATTTGCCCCCATCAGCAGGAAGTGGGAAACTCACCGATCCTGCTGTCAGTATATTGTTAGCACAAATTAAGCCCAACGTTCTATGAGCAGGTGGGAAGAGTTAATACGTGAAGGTGGGTGCTTCACGTGACGGCGAAAGGCGTTTCTCGCGTTGAGGGCGGAGGACTAGCTGCGTTCGCTTACAAAACGCAAAACAAAGCAAAAGTTTTCAAGGCGAGAAATACATTCAGCAATCGTGTACAGGAGTTAACGACTCTAATAAAGTGATGGGTTTTAATAAGATGAATCGAGACACAACCAATCTCTACAGTGCAATAAACACACACACGAGCACACAATCATGCATTCTCCCTTTTACACACACACACACACACACACACACACATATATATATGTATATTATTGTGTCATCCACAAATACCTGTTCAGATGTATTACATCTCTTCAGTGTAGCTATACGCTTTCCATTATCCCATCCAGTGCCGCGAGGTAGAATTGAAGCCTTCCCTCCAGACCCGGAGGCTGATATCCTGCCTCTGGACTACGGAACTGGACGGCCAGTAAAGCTGAATATAAGTGATATATCTATTTACACAGAAATTCCCCATCCACCAGAGTACTCTATTCCTATGGAAGAGCATTGCATAAGCTCACAATGGATGAGTTACCTCTCTTAATGAGTGCTCAACCCTGAATAGAGGAGCATTAATATATATATATATATATATATATATATACATATATATATATATATACGTGTGTGTATGTGTGTGTGTATGTGTGTGTGTGTATTTGATTGAAAAATGATGAACTAAGGATGTTTTCCAAGATTTTTGGTTAACTTTCAATGATTAAGTATAAAGGAAGTTCTGTCTTGATTTAATGAACGTGGACAGTGTCGAGATGAGGGTAAATTGTAGGTGCTGGGTATTACTTTCTTAGTTTAGATTCCGTTGAATTCGACGTCCACAATCAATGTGTTGTGGGAACGTCACATACCAAGTGAATGGCAAAGGAATTCTTTGCAGGACATTTATTTGTCAGTTGTTGAATAAGTTTGAATTATGAATCCCTTGACCAAAAATGTTTTATGATAAGTGCTTCGTGTATCTGTAACATTTTTGCATTTAATGTTATATCGTATACGTGTTTTATCATTCTGCAGATATTTGTGATTACGTATGGCACTATGATCAGTTCTCAAGATATTTAACATAAGTGGGTCCTTTCTGGACATATCTTGTGAACGTTGAAAAACAACAGGTTGTGTGTATTTTATACATTGCTAACACTATCTTTTTTAATCAATATGTTGCTGTCTATATATATGCAAGTCTTTAGTCTGTTCGTCTGTACGTCTGTATGATCATTCGCGACTTTTTTGTCATTTTTACCTGGGAATCAACGTCAATTAAAAAAACCTAATGACAACACCTTTAGACCACCCACATTTGTGTTTGAAGTTGCATAATGGTCTGCCTGCCTGTACGTCTGATTTTTCACAGTTTCCTGACATTTCCTCCGGGGAATCCTCGTCAGTTGAAAATACCTAATAACCTGTATGTTCAAATGAGTGTGTATGCTTGTTCGTCCATCCGCATGTCTGTTTGTCCTTTTACGTCTTTCTGTCGTTCTCTCCGGGGAGTCCCCGTCAGACAAGAAAGGGTTAATGACTTGAGACAAAAGACATCGGGTAGCACCTGTATGATGGATCCTGATTCAATTAGATTTCAAATTTCAATTGCAAAAGTATTCACGAAGCATCCACCTCTCTTTATCCCACCCTCTCCCTCTCTTTTTATGTCTTTCTGTCGACTTCTCTCTCAGTGACTCTCTCTCTCTCAACACCTTTTTTCAGAATGATTTTTCCTTCTCCTTCTGATACATTATCAATTCATTCACGTTTTTCACCCACTCTCGCATTCCATCTTTCTATATCTTATTCTCCCTCGCTTTTTCATGAGATTCATTATATTCCCGTTTCTCAATTTCTCTCCCTGGCAATCTTCTCAACATTAAGCAATCATGACATAAAAACATGAGCACAAGAGCAGAAATAAAACACAGTTTAACTTATTTACCACACACACACACACACACACACACACACACACACACACACACAGAGAAACACACACAAATATTCAAGTACATATACAGTGATATAAAATTATCTCCCTCGACGTGCTTGTTCCTTCAAATACATAGAAATGCCCACACGAAAACAGAAGTACATATGCACTAACAAACACACAATTTCTCTCCTTTTGCGATTTTGTCCCTGCAAACTCACTGAGCGACACGAAAACGAATGCACACGAGTCATCATCATCATTCTTTTATCGTCCATTGTTTGACATAGACCTTCCCCGGGATTGACTCAATTCCTCTATAGTGGGTGTCGCAGGACAAGTATTTTCTGAATTTGCACATGAACATTTATACAATTTTACACACTAATTTTCCATCGATTTTCTCTCATTTAATCGCGTGTAATGTACTCTTTCCAGAATCAGTTTTATATCCAGAACATCTCTAAATGTTTTTAGAATTCGTCTCTCAATTTTGTGTTCTGCCCGCTTTGGTTTCACATGTGATCTCTTAGGATCCATGCTGTTGATTGTGATGTCCATCAGTTGTCTGTCATTCTTGCAACATGACCAGCCCATAACTATTTAAGTTTTATAGTAGATTATATTATTCCTGGGCTGTTTTCCGCCCAATATACTATGCTGTCTTGCGATCTCTCAATGTGAGTTTTAGCATAATTATCTCATGCACACGTTGCATGCTTTTTAGTTTGCAGGCCTGTTTTTTGGTGCGAGAGTACACATACACTAACATACACATTTTTTCTCCCCCTTTACAAACTTATCCCTTCACACGCGCACACACACACACACACACACACACACACACACACACACACACACACACACACACACACACACACAGAGGCACATGAACTTTCATACAACTTGAAATTTTGCATGTTTCTTTATCGATTCTCTCTCATCTAGGTGCGTTGAACGTACTGTTCCCAGAATCAGTGTTATATCTAGAACATCTTTTACAGTTTTTAGAATTTGTAAAAATTTTTTTCATAGCATATGGCTGATTTAATTTAGTTCATTTTTGCTGCTGCTGACGGCAAGAAAGGGAGATGGCTACAACTTTTGTAAGACCCAAATTCACATACACACACAGAGACACACACCCACAGACAGACAGACAGGCAGACAGACAGACACATGCACATGGAAACGCTAACCAAGAGAAAACTCAATGTAGCCCCCTCGTTGCATATTCACACAGGTACTAAAATACACATACACGAAAACATATGCAAGAAAACGCACACGTACACCCACAACAATCATTTTTGGTTAAATACATAGACACACAAAAATATGCTTTTGATCAAAAACTCTGCTACGAGTACATAAACGCTCACACATAAATATACACACTTAATTTCTCTCCCTAGTCGAATACCAACACGCACAATGACGCCGTCACAATTTCGCACTATTCGTCAATCACACACTGGGAAATTCAAGACTGAACACACATCGGTTCATTCCCATTCCTTGGTGTCATATCCAGATCATCCTTAAATGTTTCAGTAATTTGCAAGTGAAGAGTTTTTTTCTTCTTCTGAGCGTAGCGTATAACAAACTTAATTAGTGACAGCAGGGAAGGGGTGCAGCTTTGATTTGCCACCGTTGGTAGTAATCAACGCAGAGAAATGTTTTTTGAACTATATTACATTGACTTTTTTGTTTCGAATATTATTTGCTTCAAAAGAATATACCACCTGCACATTGAAGAAAGAAGCACACCCACACCCCCACCAAACACATATACACATGTGTATGACTGCGTGCATATACACAATTCAACCTAAAAGGGACAGCAGCCATTATAAGTTCCAAAATAAAAGCCTTTTCTATATCCTTCCATGACGACCGTGATCGTGCTTCTCTCTTACTGGCACACTGTTCTATCTCATCCGTCTATCTTGTTTGTTATTTTGTCTACAACATTTACTGTATTATGGTTAGGAATCGGTTGATTTTTGCAATCATTCTAAGTGTCAAGCCAATACTCATTTTTTGTTTCTCTATTATTAGTTAACCCTGGATCTCTTTGCGGTCAATTTTGAGATTTTTGTATCGTTAAGGGTTTTCCCTAATATTGCTGTATCCCTTAACCCCTGCGCTATCCTGAGTGTGTTTTCAAGTTATTTTGTAAGTTTCCATGTTCAGCACCCGTACGTTATAACTGATATTATGCACTGGCTGTACACGTTGCGTTTCAAGCGAAATGGCTATTTGTTTGTAAGTATACCCCTGTATCAAATACTTTCCGTCCAGTCGTCACACGTCGTCTTATTCAATTTCTGTGGTCTCTCTCCAGCTTTGTCATCTGACCTGGGTGAACGTATCCCTGAACATTCAAGCCTCAACTGTCTCTTCATATTGGATTTCTTCTAATTGCACATTAAATATGTCCTTGTTTTGTTTATCTTCAACCCTATGTTTGGCTTCCCCTATTCAGATCACTTAGAATTTTTTCTAAGTCTTCCATCGTTGGTGCTGGTGATGGATTATCATGACAGTATCTTATATTGTGAAAATATTTTCCGTTGATGTTTACTTCAACGTTTCCCTTGTCTGTTTTCGGGAATGTGCTGTCAAAACTAGCATTAAAGAGCTTTGGTGATATTAGGTCCCCATGTCTTACTCTTTTTCTAATTCTTATATTATAATTGTATAATCGTATACTTACTGCTCTGCCAATTCTGTATATACGTAATAGCAGCAAATGCTTTAAGCGCCTTGTGTTTTGAAGCAGCACTTCATTGGTACTGAAATGGCTTAACCATGCTTAGCTTTGTTTATCAGACAAGAACCGTGCTTTCAGTGAAACTCCATCATAATATAGTGAAAGAGTTAGATTCAAGTAGTTCGAACAATAGTCCGGCATATCTATGTTTGTTTTAGGACACAAATTGAGATCTGACGCTATTGTGTGAACAAACGTGAATTTTGCACCATCGATCAAAATGACAAACTAAGGAGTAAATCCATTTACACAATGTTTTTTTTAAGAAGATACGTCGAATGGGAAAAATATCAATATTCATTTCTCAGCTTTCGATTTAATTACCAGTTCGTTATATTAAAGGTAATGTTTCCACCACAAAGAAGGTGTCGTGATTTGAGCTTTTTTCCTGCAAAAATTTGTGATTGTTGTGTATTTCCTATCCCAGGCTCGGGGTTCGATGCCTGACGAAATTCATCCCACTCCCTCCAATCGGCGTAAAAGTTTCGGTTCATTTGGTCTTATGTTGATATATATATATATATATATATATATATATATATATATATATATATATATACATATTGTTAATATCTATGTATATGTCGTTGATATGTACTTGATGAATATGATATAATTGATATTTAGGCTCCAAACAAAATACTGTAGCTTTAAAAAGTTGTAGAGATCATCATTACTGTGTGCGTCTCATTTCTCTTCTTTTTTCTCTAATCGTCTTCATTTTTTGGCCATTTACTTTTTGAGAATATTGATTGATGAATGGTCCCTAACCTTTACGAATATTTTCTTTTTTTACGGCTACATTTCAGAGTATTAATGAATGTCATTAAATCGTAGTCTCGGACGCCCAATTGACCAGGTTTCATTTATAAATACTCCGTTTGTAAGAATTCAGATGAGAATTATACAGAACGTGGGAAGTATTACAAATAAAAAGACCATTGAAAAAAAAACAACAAAACAATAGATAAAATTGATATATATATATATATATATATATATATATATATATATATATATATATATATATCCTCACTGCACGTACATTCATCACCAAAGACTGTGCGTGTACCTGGACTATTCATACTGAAAACCATCAAAATATAACTGCGGAAATTAATATTTTATATAAAATCATAAAAAAACATATAAATGATATTTGGGCAGTGCACGTTCAAAATGGCCACAGGGACTCTTAAACGCGTTTCTTTTCCTGTGCTCATTGGTATACTCACGTGATCTTTCAATGTTGTACCCAAAAACATATTATGCGGAAAAAGAGAAGAATCTGTAACCCACTTGGCAGTTTGGTCGGGTCATTTGTGGGGCTACGGTATTTTCATGTAATATATTATAATAATAGTTTTTTTTTTAAATGACAAACCATATTGTATGTATATTACGCTACAAATTTACCGAGAATATCACTATTAATATTGTTAAGGCTTCATTTTTGAATATCTGTCAACTAATCAGAGCTGATTGTTTCAAGATCTCTTTCAGCATTTACGTATTTATTTATTTGTTCTATTATTAAACACAAATATTTAAAGATGGAAAGTGTTCTGTTCTGCAGTGAAAGACGTAGGCATGAAACGATAGAAATAACAAAACCCACTAAAAAAACGAACATTCCGTAGATGAGTTACCACAACAAGTGCAACTGTTTGTTTATCTCGCTTTCTCTTTCCCATTCACTCTTTTCCGCTTTGTTTCCACCTCTCCGTCCCTCAAACTCTCCTTTCTGTGCTATCACTCTTGCTTTCTATTTCTCTTCAAATATTCTCTGTTTCAGTCTCTATGCAAGTGGGATAGTATAGAGTGTTTTTTTGATTGGTTATTTCCCAAGTGGAAAAAAATCTGATTATTTCTTTCAATAAAAATTCATTGTTCAATTACATATTCAATGATATATCATAAAATCGAGTTGAGAAATATGCAGGTAGGAAAATGTTTCCACTATCACTTTTCCCCCTAAAAGAAACTTTCCATAAATGAGTTCAGCAAAGAAATAATACCGATGGTTTTGTTAGATCAGTTTGGGATTTCACTACACGAAAGAAAAACTTTCAATGCTGTGTGAGAACAAATACTTTCTCTCTGTTTTTTTCTCATTGTTTACATAAACATCTGTTCCTTTCACCATTTCTCTCACTCTCTCCCTCTCTCTCTCTGTCTCTCTCTCATTATCATCCTTTGCACATCTGCTCTTGTATTTGTTTACTCTTTCTATCTCGCTTCCTTTTCTTTCTCTCTCTCTCTCTGTCTTTCTCTATTATCTCTCTCTATCGTCTTTGCCCTTGCTTTCTCTTTCACTCTTGAAGCATTTACAGATAAGTACATCGTTTTATCTTAGATAGACTGACAGAATCATAAGGAGAAATAGAAAAGCAAAACCTGCAAGAAGCAGGAAGCTTTAGATACTGTTGTATGAGAACGAATCTCATTGTTTAGTTCTCAACACCACATGCTCATCTCGAAAGCTCCAGAATCACACTACTGTAAGAAGCAATCGTTTGCTTCCAGGAAAAGGTCAATGAGGTCAGCTACCATGCCCCTTACCTGTACATCTCGATACTTTGAAATTGATTGTCGTCCACTGGATTCATAATATGAATCTAAGATTTCTTCGAGTATTGTTTTCAAACAATGTTTTTACAACCAGTGAATATTACTTTTCCAACAGGATAGATAATGAACAGAAGAGAGACGTCGGGCAAATGTTTAGTCCTTGTATAAGAACTGACTGGGTGAGAAAGGTATTCAACTGAGAACCGTGCAAACAATTGGGATTTGCGAGGCAATATATACATAAACGTGCGTTAGTCATAGAGATTAACTATATTCTTGGTATTCAAAGGGATCTTACAATCCTGACTGAGTTACTTATCCTGAAAAACGAGAGAAAATTTATACCAGATTGTGATTTAGATAGCAATTAAATCTATTATTAAAACTCCAATATCTGAATAACTTCAACTTGTTTAAGTATTTCTTTTCAACAACTTAATCATTGCTACAATTCACAACCTTTTCTGCTTACCTAGTTGATTTAGGCAATTTAATTATAGCATTTCATGCATGCTTCTTTAGGAGTTATGATAGAAAAATATGAAAGATGAATCTAGTCTTTACTTTTCGATTGCAGCATGTTTTATTCATTACAATTGCCAGCTGAAAGCTGCAAAAACTCGGTAGTATCATATCCTACGAGACTGAATCTGTCATTGCATGTAGAAACTATACACATAAGAACTGACTTATTTTCAAGACTGAATTGGATATTTGTTGCTCTTCTTATTCCCGATTGTGTACAAAGCTATTCAATATTCTATTTTATTTCAAAAATTATTTTGTATGATGAAATGAACTTTCTGCCATGTTAACGACAACGTTTTGTGCCAAGTATATTTGTATGACATTACAATTGCCATATGTGGATTGAGGATATTAAATATGTTGAAAGGTCTGGTTGACCGTTCACACTTGAAAGGGCTGACCTCTGAATTAGTCTTTCATTCGAACAATAACAGCCAAATTGGCTGTGACTGTTTTCTCAAAACCCTGTTTTTGATAGTCAATGGGTGAAATTTTCATATCATCATACTGATACATGCACTCCTTTCCTCTTTTTATATATATTTTTTCGCTGAAAAGGTTGAGATCTCAAAAAACTTATTACAGCACACTATTATGCCATAGTAGATAATTTGAGAAACACTACCCTAGAAGTGAGTCTTGATCATTCTCACTTCGATTACGCTCGATCTTAGATACATTTCTCATTCCAGCAAGTCCAGACATGTTTTTTTTGATTAACAGAAGCCCTGACACCTGTACCATTATCTTTCCATAGAAATATCTTCAGAGCATTCACGTCATCATTGTCGTTTGAACAAGGCTCTGAGAATTACATATGCAACAGATAATCTAAAGGCAAGGAAAATATTCTAACCTTGACTACGATGTTTGTTTGGAAAGTAGACGCTTACTTGCTTATAATGAGAATATTCTCGCCTGAAAGTAGTGGTGTTTTATCCCACTTCTTCAATGAACTCCTCGTAGGACCTCAATCCTCCATAGTAGTACCTGTTTAACCCCTCACAACTGTTCTCTTCCGATATAGCCATCCGCTGCTTCGTTTTGTCTTCTTTAATCTCGTCCACCTTGATGCCAAGATATCAAGCAGTTTTGAGTGGCTAGAAGAGCTGAAATAGGGAAACCTCGTCCTTTGTTAGATTTCTTTTTCTCTCCCTTCAACATCTTAAAGGAAGTGTAAACTCTCGAATACAGAGACGTGTCTGTTCTGTAAATATCAATCACATGAATGCTAACGGAAGGTCACAAAATGTGACAACAAACGTTCATACTTCGAAGATGATGATGATGGGTGACAACGCCCCTTTAACCCCTAAGATTGTGATTTGAAACTGGTTCTAGAGTATACAAAACAAGTCATTGAAAATGCTGGTCACATGAAGATTTCTATTTAGCGCCTCACAAGGCCGGGCCCTTTTATTAATCAACCAGAAAGAGAAGCATGAATGAAATAGGCAGCTTAAATAAAAGATATTTGATTCAGAGTTTTTATATATTTAAATCGCCGTTGGGTTTGAGGAAGTGTCCAGAGATACATTATTAGATGAGTGAAGTTCACTTTTTAATCAATGCATACTATGGACGAAGCAATAGTGATGAGTTTCATGAAAGTAGGAACACAGTAATACATGTGGTAATATGTCGGATTTCAACCAGTGGACTTGATTACACCTGAGGTCTGACATGAAGCCTGTCAGTCTTGTATGAAATTTTGAAAGAAAAATCAGACCAGTTCTGTCAACAGAATATGATGGCAATGCATACATGTCATCTCTACCACAAGGAGGAATCTCTCTGTCCCTCCAACCTTATGGCCAAGAATCATCTTTGTACAAGAGATATTTTCAGCCTCTTGTTTAGCTTCCCTATCAAATATTTATCTTTTCAATATGGTACAATCTGTCATAAGTCTACTTCAGTCCTCAATATCCATTCTCATATCCTTAAGATCGTTCCTTAAACAGTCTTTAAATCTAATCCTGGACTCTCGTTGTGATCGTCTTTGGCACATCAGCTCCCCTTAAAATACTTGTATGGCGAAAACGGAAATCATCCAGCAATTGTATGCGACCCATTCACATCAGTCAGCTTATCATGATGCTCAAGCTCTGGGACCACTCGAGTACCTCCATATCAGCAGTCCTACGTTGCTACATCACACTCAATAAACGTCACAGACAGTTCGAGAGGAGACGGTGGATCAGATAAATATATTGGTACATGCATACATATGGACAGACTGAGATAGATAGATATATTGATAGATGGATAGATATGGAAATCAATGAGTAACAGAGGCAAGTTTGGATTATGGGGGGCTGCCACACCTCGGTGATGCAAAGTTTTGCTAAAAATTCCTGCATCAAAAGTGAAGATATAAGTGGTGAATATAACACACATTACAGCAGCTCACTCTCTGCCTTGTCACTGTCAGAGTTCTGTTCATACATGAGCAGTAACGGCCATTCTGATTTACATCAATGCTGTACAACTATTTTCAAAGATATTTCTTCAGAAAAAATAGGATGTTTCCGGACAGACTCCGTATCATATATGGTTTGAATAACATGCTATCAAATGAATAATTAATATTGAAACTAATTTGTTTGAAAAGCATTCAGTTCATCAATTATATAACTTAGGCTTCGGATATTGAAAATCAACGCCACCATAGTCATGCATTGACGAAGATGATTCTCAGAACCTTTTTCTCTAAATATAAATACTAATTTGTACAGAAGATGTTCCTGATCGTCTAACTCTGCTATCAACCCAAATTCTCATCTTGCTTATTCTCGGTCTTTTAGTTTCTTCCATGGCAACAGTTGTGTATTCAGGAATAGATATCATAATCCGTCAAAATGATAATAAATTGCGCTATATTATATAAGAATGTTTACTTGAAATGATCTTCTGTAGTTAGATCATTAATGTCTCAGTTAGCTTAGATAACGGAAATAGAATAAACATTTGAAGATGATGAGGCTGCAGAAGGAATCGAACTTGCAACTGATAGGATAGCCACTTTAACTTAGCGATGCTCTTACCACTGAGCTAAACCAACAGAGGTGGAAAGTTCACTTTAAATAGTTTAATTTTCATTTTGACAATGCTCTGTCTATATCCGCTCTATTGATTGTATAAATTATTATTTGCAGTTAATAATAAGGGAAACTTTTCCTTCTTTAAGGATTTGAAAGCCTAGGGAGATTCTCCCCCTTTTTCAGTTGCCAGAATTAATGTAAAATTATCCCCAAAGGGTTAAAAGTCAAAACAGTCTTTTGTCCCTTCTTGGGAGTCGAAAGTTAAAGTATCTCTTTTTTTTCACCCCCAAGGACTAAGAATTGGAGGCAAGCTTTTTTTTTCAAAAAGGGTAAAAAGTAGTGGGTGACATTTTCGTACGTGCCCAACAATTTTAGAATATTCTGTTCTTGAAGTAATATCCATAAGGGTTTTCGAAGTGGGATTCCATTTACAATGTAAGTATTATGACATAAATGATTCATACTTCCCGTTTGATGTAATACTTCCTTATTTTATGTTTATTCATAATTTTCGAAAAGGTACACACACGTACACGCACACACACCTCTTTTTAATATAGAATTAGCCCCCTTTGTTGTACCTTAACCCCCCCTTTTTTAACACTAGGTCCCCTTTCTTTATTTTAGTTCCCAACCCCATCATACCCCTTGTATAATGATTACTACTCATCTTGAACGTTCACCCCTCTCTGTCAACATTAGCACCTTTTTCAACAGAGTGAAGAAATAATGCAGTTAAATCACTTTTTAAAATCAAAATGAACATCGTCTTTTTTCATCTATCTATCTATCTATCTATCTATGTATCTATCTCATTCATTAAGTATCTATCACTCCTCATCTATCCATCTATCTAATTGATATCTATCTATCTATCTATCCATCTATCTATCTATCTATCTATCGATCTATCGACCTATCTTTCTATTTATCTATCAAATAAGATCCGTTTTTGTCGGGAATTCACACCGTCTGTTAGAGCAAGCATTTATTCTAGAAACAATAGCAATGTTTAAAATAGTCCACCAAGGTATACTACCATGATTCTACCCACCACTGCCACTGTTTCTCTCTAGAACCAAAACCACGAAGAACAACTAATTTCATCGTGATATCTTCTACGGCTACTATTACTTCCACAACACAGTACGTTCGTAACGAATTGATACCTTTGACTTCTTTTTGGTATGTTTGGTACTTTTTTCTCGAATCACTTTTTTTTGAATCTCTATTTTATGTAATAGTTGATCAAAAGTTCAAAATAAATTTCTGTCTCTATACAACACAAACAGCAAGGAGTTCAATCGACTGAAAACCTCATTGAATTAGATACATTACGTTTCATTTTCTGAAAGGTACTTCGGTGATATTTAGAAATAAGAATGATTATTCTACGGTTTAACTCTGGATAGAGCAGACTGGGAAGACAACAGCCACTGTTGAAACTACTACTAGACATGCAAAATAATGGTTCATCAACATAAAAGAAAAAAATTTTCCAAAGGAAAAAAGAACACATGAAAATAAGTTATTTCGTAGTATAGTTAATTCAATTTCTGATTGTTTCCAGACAGAAGGGGCCCCGAGGTAGTGAAGGAGGGCCAAAATTTTGATTGCGTTATCGTGAGTAGTGTAGGGATCAGATGGAGAGGTTCACCATGGGAGATTCCCTTCATGATCCCCAGCAACTTACAGCACCTGATATACCCGGTTAGCCATTCTACATGAATACTGATCAGGCTCATCGTTGCTTAACTTTGGTGATCAGACGAGAACAGGAGAGCCTAATGCAATTCGACTACAATCGTATCGGAATTGTTTGGTTAGGTAATTTTCATTTTTTGTTTTTTTAATATATTTTTCTTTTTTTGATAATTTTGACTACTTTTAGATTTTATGATGAAAATGAGTTATATAATCAATACTGTGATTAGTCTTTAAGAGGGTCATTAGTATTAAATGAGTTTTTCGGATGATTCAACTCATTCTTGTGATTCATGATATTAACACGTGGCTTCTACTGATCCCTTTTACGGCCTCCTTCAAAAGCACTATCTATATGTTAGAATAGTAAACAGATATGGTTCTTTCAGAAGCATAGCAACGCTTATAAAATAGGTTAGCTCTTGACTAGCATTACATTCGGATAGTAAACCTGAAGAAAGCCGTAGAAAGGAAAAAAATGTGCTTTTTTTGACGATCTGGTACGTCTCAGCCTGAGATTTTGGTACCTTTGCTCAAAATTATGTGAAAGCTCTGCCATCACTACGACGACAACCGGCTGTCGTCAGGACTATGACTACTACGTTTAACGTTGTTATAACGGCTTTAGTGTAGTCATTGGAAGATCCGATCTCAAAACAGATGCGATAGTCAGGAAAAAACTACTACTACTACCATTACAAAGAATCCTATTACAACTATCACCCAAGGCTTTACTGCAAAATCCAAGTATACTTCTCATCATAGTGAGACTGCCTGATTATAAATGCTACTGGAGATCTAAATATCAAAAAAGATATAAGAAATTACTACTATGAATATGTCGACGACTGAGGATGCTTCAATTATTTCCCCAAAGACTGTAATGCTGGTTCCAAGTATAGTCCTTTTAAAAGTAAGGTTATCTGGAGTCAATATCAAGACTTCATGACTTTGTTACAATGACCATTATCAGAGAATAATGGAGTGCGTTTTACTTCTATAACGACTATGCTGACCCTTAAAAGGTAGCAGTTTTTTTTACAAGGTTTACAGTATTCTTCGGAAAATTTTCGGAACAGCACTAAACAGCTTGTTGACTTTCTGACAATGTGTATTATAAGAGGGGGAGAGGTGTCGCGCTGCTTCTACGACTGCTCACAACAAAAACACATCCTGAACCCTATTAGGGTACCCTTTTCTTAAAAAAAAAGAACGATTGTTGACAGAATTCCTGGGAATACTTTCAACACAAACACAGCTTGCTGACTATCTGACAATGTCCATTTCAAGAAAAGTAGGGGGTGTGCTGCTTCTATGACAGCTCATTACAAAAACACATCCTGACCCCTAATAGGGTGGCCGTTTCTTTAAAAAAAACTAAAACGATTGTTCACAGTATTTTTGAAGAATCTTTCGAAACAAGAAGAAAATGAACAACAGAAAACAAGTGTTGATTTTAATGCTGTTGTTATTATCCGTCATTTTCATGCCAGTCCTGCCAGTTTTGCCATCACTACCAGGACCATCTGCTGAATAATAGGAACAAACAAAGCTACTGACATTTTCCTAAACTACAAGATATAGATCTATCTGATATCGGACACAGTCAAACGGGGGATCACTGTTTTGTATCCAAATGTTGAAACTCAAAATATTTTAACACCATTCATGAATGAAAATGCATCAATTTTGGTCAGTTTGAAAAATGCTGCCAAAAGTTCTGCCTAAATAAACAAAATTGACAAAAAAGTGGGGATATGTATATATATATGAATACACACATATGTGTATTATCAGATTTTTAAAAAATTACACAAGAATTCCATTCAATTGACGACATCGCCAACATATACGCACATATAGATATATATATATATATCTGTGCCTATTTCTATTTTTCTAATCATTTATCAAATATCGAATATTCATCTCTCTGTTTTCCGTGTGTGCGTGTGTGTGTATGTGTGTATCTTTCTCTCTTTCTCTCTCACTCTCTCACTCTCTCTCTCTCAGTATATATATATATATATATATATATATATATATATATATATATATATATATATATATATATATATATATATGGAGGTAAATTTCGCAATAAAGGTTGAATATAAGAAATGTTTTAAAAAAGGAAAGCCAAACTTCTTAGTGACGGTGTTTAGGTTTCGTGTTTTTTAATGTGCCTTAAGGCAGGTGTGATTCTGTTTCTGGCCATCTATTCCCAATGTCCTTTAGAGGGGGTTATACTCACGTCATTGGTAAATCAATTTCGATTTTTCCATGGGTGTAATAAAATTCTATTTGTAGGTGGGAGTTCTTTGGGAAGGAAGGAGTTGATGCTTGAACTCCCTTTCAGGAGAAAGGTAAAAGGGATGAGGTATCAATGTACGAAATGTATGTGTGATTGAAATTGTATTTTGATGAAATGAATGTTCATATGAATGTGTGTGAGAGAAAGGCAAAGGGGTGAAATATAACGTGTGTGAATATGTATGTTCACAGCATAGAATGATTATACTTAGAAATGATTGTTCATTCGTGTTGTAATTGAGAATATTAGTATGTGTATGAGAGAAGCAATCTAAGTGTATGTGTGCCTGCACAGTATAGTTGAATAATATATATATATATATATATATATATATATATATATATATATATATATATATATATCGTACAAATATTTAATAAAATTATAAATACGTATATTGCTATATATTAACTTATATTCACCCTTATAGAGATCTTTACGTGAGAATATATCTATTCCTTTATATATATACACACACACACACACGCATATATATATATATATATATATATATATATATATGTATATATATATATGTATATATATATATACATATATATATGTATACAAATACATATATATATGTATATATATATATATATATATATGCATATATATATATGTTTATATATATATGTGTGTGTGTATGTGTGTGTGTGTCTGTGTGTGGGTGTGTGGGTGTGTGTATGTATAACACGTGTTTGCAAGTATATATGTGAATAAACCAATGACTGCATTCAGAGACGTGTACTGCTTTTAAAACACATATGAATATAAGACGGTGCTATTTTCCCTTCCATACATACATATATATCTACATCAATAGACTACTATATCGTAAATGTTCACAATCAAATAAGCGATAAAAAGAAACTTATTGATTGAAATTATGCTCATGTTTTAACGGCATCAGTTTATAACGTACGTGTGTCAACAGAAAGTTTGTTTTTATATTGAAGGCTTTTGCTGGGGACGAGTTTGCAGCAACGGCACTTGAGAATTTTGAGCACAATATTTCAAAAAACACTTTAAACAAAGACTTAAAATTGCACTGTCGGAACTAACACGAGTCATTAGACTGCAAAAGCGCAATAAAGGTTTATTTTTTTTGTTTATTCTATCTTATTTTTTATCATCATTATACTCCGTGTTAAATTTTCCCAGTAAGGTGATGTAATTTCGAGGTATATTTTTGTAAGGTGCAAAAAGCATTTCTTTTCCTCCAATGTCTACCACTGCAACTATATCTTGAAATCCGATGATTTTTTCCTGATGCTGTAGAACCTCTACTAACACTTTCAAAATTGAAATAATAAAGACTTTGAGTGGATATCAATAATCCCAATTTATAAATTTATTTACGAAGTTGGTGGGATACTTTTCTGTCTCAAAATTAATCCATGATTACTTGTTCTTATTATCTATAACATTTTTTTATCTATATATTGAAATAATGTGGCAATCATCCTGGTAGTCTGGTGAGCAATATATGCATTGAATATGGCCTGACCAGAACCGTCAAAAATCGACTTGTTGTCAGCTGCTAGTTCAATCACTACAATGAGCAATTGCAATCTGTAATCATCATCAACATTATCATCATCAGTCTCTTAACGTTCATCATTTAAAATAGACCTATCGAGGATTCACCACACTTCTCTATCATGGGCGTCACAGCCAGTACTTTCTGAATTTGTCTAGCTCGTCTCTCCATCTAGTGCTTTGCTGGCTTCAGTTGTGCAAGTGATCTCCACGGATCCCTGTCGTGAGCTGCGATGTCCAATGGCTGTCTGACATTCTAGTGATATGGCCAGCCGATTGCCACTTGAGTTTTTTCCAAGGATTCTTTAATAAGTCTGACTCCTGTCTTCTCCTCGATGTATTTAGCTGTCTTGTGGTCTCTCCATGTGAGTTCGAGCATAATTATTCCATGTGCTCGTTGCACGGGTCTCAATATGCAGGTCTGTCTCTTGGTTAGGTTCCATGTTTCAGCTCCAAATTTGACTATCAGGAAGATGCATTGGTTTTATATCCTTCT